>JAJHIY020000641.1:2157500-2220000 GCA_022114975.2 Lampris megalopsis
CACTAGCTCAGAACGCAGGTACACACTAGCTCAGAACACAGGTACACACTAGCTCAGAACGCAGGTGCACACTAGCTCAGAACGCAGGTACACACTAGCTCAGAACACAGGTGCACACTAGCTCAGAACTCAGGTACACACTAGCTGAGAACGCAGGTACACACTAGCTCAGAACACAGGTACACACTAGCTCAGAACGCAGGTGCACACTAGCTCAGAACACAGGTACACACTAGCTCAGAACGCAGGTCAACAAGTCTCCTGACAGTAACTGATGGTTCGGTGTTGATGTGTCTCCCTCCAGGGACCTCTCCTACATTAAGATCATAGATGTGGGCCGGCGTTACCTGGTAAACCGGGTCCTTGACCATATCCAGAGCCGCATTGTTTACTACCTAATGAACATCCACATCACACCACGCTCCATCTACCTTTGTCGCCACGGGGAGAGCGACCTGAACATCAAGGGACGCATTGGCGGTGACTCTGGCCTGTCTTCCAGGGGCAAGGAGGTATACTGTGTGTTTTTTTTGTGCGTGTTTTAGCTCATTAAAGATGCTACGTGTGGGGGGGTCCGGAGGGCGTGGCGGGATATTCTGTTGCCTTCCAACACGGGGATCGCCGGTTTGAATCCCTGTGTTACCTCTGGCTTGGTCGGGCGTCCCTACAGACACAATTGGCCGTGTCTGCGGGTGGGAAGCCGGATGTGGGTATGTGTCCTGGTTACTGCACTAGCGCCTCCTCTGGTCGGTCGGGGAAAAGGATGCTATGTGTAATTCTGACCTGCTGTTATTCAGTGATTTAAACAACAAGAGGTCAAAGGAAGGAATACAAACTAGAAATTCCAGTAGATTCAAATATAAAGGGAGCAAATGCACAGTGTGTTTGCCAACTTCTGCCATTTGCGAACACCCACAGTAGATATTTTCCACAACGATCACTAAATAGTTTACTTTGAGTTTGCTATGAGTGTGTGTCAAGACTTTAGGAGGGCACAGGTCCAACCCAAGTCCTTTGCTTCTGGATACAGATGTGTAGGGAGTCAGGTCTGTATAGAGATGTCCAGCGAGTCAGGTCTGGATACAGATGTGTAGGGAGTCAGGTCTGGATACAGATGTCTAGGGAGTCAGGTCTGGATACAGATGTCTAGGGAGTCAGGTCTGGATACAGATGTCCAGGGAGTCAGGTCTGGATACAGATGTGTAGGGAGTCAGGTCTGGATACAGATGTGTAGGGAGTCAGGTCTGGATACAGATGTGTAGGGAGTCAGGTCTGGATACAGATGTGTAGGGAGTCAGGTCTGGATACAGATGTGTAGGGAGTCAGGTCTGGATACAGATGTGTAGGGATTCAGGTCTGGATACAGATGTGTAGGGAGACAGGTCTGGATACACATGTCCAGGGAACCAGGGGTCGTGAATTGTTGACTCTTTCAATTGGTGCCATTCTGCAACCTTTACTGATATTGGCTATTTTTTTTGAGGGGGGGGGATTTTCCCCCCGTTTTTCTCCCCAATTGTATTTGGCCAATCACCTCACACTCTCTGTGCCGTCCCAGTCACTGCTCCACCCCCTCTGCCAATCCGGGGAGGGCTGCAGACTACCACATGCCTCCTCCAATACACGTGGAGTCTTTTCACCTGACAGTGAGGAGTTTCACCAGGGGGACATAGTGCTGGGAGGATCACGCTATTCCCCCCAGTCCCCCCCCCGGACAGGCGCCCCGACTGACCAGAGGAGGCGCTAGTGCAGTGACCAGGACACATACCCACATCTGGCTCCCCACCCGCAGACACGGCCAATTGTTCTGTAGGGACACCCAACCAAACCGGAGGTAACGTGGGGATTCGAACCGGCGATCCCTGTGTTGGTTGGCAATGGAACAGACCGCTACACTACCGACCCGGACGCCCGATATTGGCTATTCTTATTATGTTCCAGGAAAGCCAAAGTATCACTTGTAGCACTTTTATTTTTTAGTTTTAGATATTTACTGTTGACCAGGTTGTAGGTTAGGTCAACAACACATGTGTTCATGTGTCAAAACAGCGTCTCTCAGCAGGGATGACTGCTCTCTTGTGGTCCATGTAATACTATGACAGTTTACTGAAGTAATGAGCTCTTCCATCTCGCAGTTTGCCAAGGGTCTGAGAAAATTCATTCAAGAACAGAACATCAAAGATCTTAAAGTGTGGACCAGCCAGATGAAGAGAACCATCCAGACTGCGGAGTGCCTGGGGGTGCCCTACGAGCAGTGGAAGGCTCTGAATGAGATAGACGCCGTACGTCCACTTCTCTGTGTGTGAATTAATTTTTCCTATTTTTCATCTGTTAGCATACTTTAGCTAAAATCATGTCTCCTCCTACCCAAGGGTGTTTGCGAGGAGATGATGTATGAGGAGATCCAAGAACATTACCCTCTGGAGTTTGCCCTCAGAGACCAAGACAAGTACCGCTATCGTTATCCGAAAGGGGAGGTGAGGCCTCGACTCCTGCAGAGATCTAGGTCTCCTCTTCTATAGAAGTGAGACAGTGTGTGTTTCCACCTCCTGTGTGTTGGTGTGCTAACTCTGTGTGTGTGTGTGTGTGTGTGTGTGTGTGTCTGATGGGACGGTGGTTCTCCGTCAGTCGTATGAGGATCTGGTGCAGCGGTTGGAGCCGGTGATCATGGAGCTGGAGCGACAGGAGAACGTTTTGGTCATCTGTCACCAGGCTGTCATGCGCTGCTTACTTGCTTACTTTCTGGACAAGAGCGCAGGTACTTCCCGTCCACTTTCCCTCTGTCTCTTTCCCAGGATCACCAGGATAAACGGGATGAGTTCACAGCTGTCATAACTCGCAGCTTAAAAGTGATTCAGAATTTTGATTTTTGATATTTCCCCATTTTTGCCACTGCAGATGAATTGCCTTATTTAAAGTGCCCTTTACACGCTGTGTTGAAGTTGACCCCTGTGGCTTACGGTGAGTAGCAACTACTATTTCATGTCCACTACACTCACCGAATCATGAATTAATCTCTTTTTTACTCTTTATAGTTTTACATCTTTATTTTTTTATCTGGGATTTGATTGAATGCCAGAGATAGAGTCTGTTGTTTTTTCAGTATTGTCTGTTTAGTAGTGGCACGGTGGCGCAGTGGTTAGCGCGCTCGCCTCACAGCAAGAAGGTCCTGGGTTCGAGCCCCGGGTAGTCCAACCTTGGGGGTCATCCCGGGTCGTCCTCTGTGTGGAGTGTGCATGTTCTCCCCGTGTCTGCGTGAGTTTCCTCCGGGTGCTCCGGTTTCCTCCCACAGTCCAAAGACATGTAGGTCAGGTGAATCGGCCGTACTAAATTGTCCCTAGGTGTGAATGTTGTTTGTGTGTCGGCCCTGTGATGGCCTGGTGGCCTGTCCAGGGTGTCTTCCCACCTGCTGCCCAATGACTGCTGGGATAGACTCCAGCAACCCTGACCCTGTTTCTGACCCTCGGTGCCTTGCTCAGGGTCAGGGAGTTTCAGAGTTCAACGTGACCCAGTTCATGGAAATCTGTGTGGTGTGCTTGTGTGTTCTTGAATAGTGTTGCACAAGCTAGCTTGCTAGACATCTTGGCTTGGACTCGCTAATGATCCTCTGTTCTCTGCCCTTGCATTAGGCTGTAAAGTGGAGTCAGTCAGTCTGAACGTGGAGGCAGTCAACACACACAGGGAGAGACCAGAGGTAGGTATCGCAGACACACAGGGGAGGAGGGCATTACTACCTCATCTGTCCCCCTAGGACTCATTCAGCAGGATGCATCACATAGAGTACTGTGGATGTAAAGACTGCAGGTCTCTGGGCGTCCGGGTGGCGTGGCGGTCTATTCTGTTGACTACCAACACAGAGCTCGCCGGTTCGAATCCCTGTGTTACCTCCGGCTTGGTCGGGCGTCCCTACAGACACAATTGACTGTGTCTCGGGGTGGGAAGCCGATGTGGGTATGTGTCCTGGTCGCTGCACTAGTGCCTCCTCTGGTCGGTTGGGGCGCCTGTTCAGGGGTAGGAGGGGGAACTGGGGGGAATAGCGTGATCCTCCCACGCACTACGTCCCCCTGGCGAAACTCCTCGCTGTCAGGTGAAAAGAAGCGGCTGGCAATTCCGCATGTATCAGAGGAGGCATGTGGTAGTCTGCAGCCCTCCCCGGATCAGCAGAGGGGGTGAAGCAGCGACCAGGACGGCTCGGAAGAGTGGGGTAATTGGCCGGATACAACCGGGGAGGGAAAAAAAAGGTGGGGGGCTTAAAATTTTAACATCAGGAGGTTGTCACTGTCCTTGAGACGTTTGCCAGTGATCATGTGATTTGTCCATCAAAGCAAAATTATAATGTGAGGAAACGACAATTGACATTGTGCGTTAGCATGCGAGTACATGAAGACTTCCTGTGTGTGTTGTCACACGCCGAGGTACCTTCTGTCTGTCAAAGACTGGAAGAGGTCCAGGCAGTCCTGATTATGGATATCAGAGGTCACATTCAGTCGACGGAGATCGAGTACAACATCGTCAAGGCTCAGCATTTTCGGTTTTTATTTTTCAAAGCCATCCAGCGTGCCGACTTTCGCCACAAGAGGGCACCGTTTCATAACCTCACACGAACAGGAACAACTCTTGGCTCCGCGGAAACATAAAACCCGGGTGAAAAAATCTGGGTATTTTTCGGTGAGAATCGATAAAAACTGAGAACGCTGAGCCTTGAGCGTCGTGTGCCGGTCGCTCGGCACTTCGGTACTCCAGCCTCTCTCGTCGTCTCTTGCAGAATGTGAATGTGCAGCGGACCAAAGACGACGCCCTGCAGACTGTCCCGGCTCACTACTAACTCCCCGCCGCCCTGTCCGTCGTCCTACCGAAGACCTCATCCATCCGTCGAAGGCCCCCTGACCGCTGAAGGCGTCAGTCCGTCATGGAGGTGATCCGGCTCTAGTGGCTGCTGAGTCCTACCCGCTTGATATGAATAGAGAGGCCAACCGTTGTCGTGGCGTCATCGCAGAGCCAGCGAGTAAAGCACTTTTGACTAAATGTGGTCCATTTTGATACACTTGTTCCCCCCGTCGTGAAGTCTCCTGCACCGATAACGTAGCTCCAACCCCCACAGGGGATCATGCAGGGGCGGATCTACAGGGTGGCAAGGGGTGGCAGCTGCCACCTCTGGGACACAGTCTTGCCGCCCCTTTGCCACCCCAGGAAAAAATCTCTAGATCCACCACTGGGATCATGTATATGAGGCGAACACCGGTGTTTGTTTTTGACGTGTGTTTCTGACGCTGTTGGAGGGCGACGCCTTCAACCGTCCAGCATCCTCTTCCATGTTACTATTTGGTGTCCGTTTTGTACAGGAAGTACACGCCGACGTAGGCCTTCGGTGTACCTAAAGATGTGTGTTATTCTATGTATTTAAAGTGTTGTAACCTGTTGTCGGCAAGGCTTTCCCCTCACCCAACATCCGCTTCCCGAGTGCCCTGGAGCAGGGTAAGCAGTTCTTAGGTGTTGATCTTTTTTAAATTTTTTTTGGTTAATCAAGACTAGAGATATACAAACACATCAGACAAAGCCAGTATACTCTAACACAACAGAGTAGGCTAAGAACAGCACATCAAACATGTCCAAGACAGTGAGAACAAAACAAGGAGAATTAAAAAGAGATAAAATGGGACAATGCAATACTCTAGGGGTTAAATTACATTCAATTGTTCAAATGCAAAAGAATAATTTTTGGGCATCTCTGTTTTTCATACATTTTAGAGACTTGGACAGAGTTACCAATTCGGTTTTAAAGGCTGCTAAACGGGGTTGCGTTTTGCAATATTTACATTTGTGTATGAAATATTTTGCCAAAATAATCACATCATTCAACAAGAATTCTATATTTCTACCCTCCATAAACACTCCACATTCGACAGGCGTTGATTTGATGGTGCGGAGAGGACGCTAGTGTAGGTTGAGGTTTCCGCTCCACACGTCACCGATTTACCTCGTGAGAACACTTCCGTCCGGGGGAGGGACAAAGGACACGTGACGTCAGCTGGTCGCGTGACTGATTTAAACGGAAACCTGCGTGCACACGGTGGACAACTGCACAAGCATTACGCAAACCTGCTTGGGCTGGACCAGTGGTTCCCAATCAGGTCCTCAGGTATCGCCGCTACTGCTGGTTCTCTATTCTGCCAGGTAGTTTTTGTTACGTACACCCGTTGTTCCGGCTGCGCATGCTCCCTGATGGAGGCCGAGTAACCGACACAACAGGTGAGTGTAATGAACTCTACTACTACTACTATAACTACGATTACTTCCGACTGCTCCCGCTAGATGTCGCCACAGCGGCTCATGCGTTTCCATCTCTTCCTGTCCTCTGCATCTTCCTCTGTCACACCAGCCACCTGCACGTAATGTAATGAAATTATATATATATAATAATAATAATAATAAATAATATATCCATCCATCCATTATCCAAACCGCTTATCCTGCTCTCAGGGTCGCGGGATGCTGGAGCCTATCCCAGCAGTCACTGGGCAGCAGGCGGGGAGACACCCTGGACATCGGATGATCCGCTGTGGCGCCCCCTAACGGGAGCAGCCGAAAGTAGTAGTAGTAGTAGTAGATATATAATGAATATATAATGATGTAATGTGATATAATGAACTCTGGTACAATATAAAAGCAGTAGAACTGGTGGCACCTGAGGACCTGATATGGACCCGCTGGTCGAGATGGCTTCCAGGTGTGAGTGTGCGACTCTAAAAATGAATGGGTTTTTTGTTCCTTCTTTTGATTTCCAAATCCAGCTGTGCATTACTACTTACTACTTGTAATGCTTCTTCGTGCGTGGATAAAGGTTTACGCAAAAGGGAAAAAAATGCAAATTTTTGACCCCGCCCACCTTCAAGCGGCGTTTGAGAAGTGGCCCAAGTCTTCAGGTCCTCGCCCCTCCTCGAACGCTGTCACGCTCGTGTTGTCCGCTTCTCTCGTAGGAAGTGACGTGTGATTCGCTGGCGCGCCATCTTGTTGTGTTGTCCAGAGGCACCGTAGAGGTAACGGCTGTTGGGTTGGTACGTACCGGCTCTAATGTGGATTAACGTGCCAAATACCGGTGTGGGTTCAGGTTTCACGAAGAACAGCGAACCTGCGTTGTCAGAGAGTGATGGTTTTGGCCCGCTGATGAAGTTCTGTCATTATTTATTTGGGACCAAGGAAGACCAAGTCCAAACTGTCCTGCAGGTTGGTTCGGCGCGCTTGTTCGACTGTGTGTTGTACAGTGTGTTGTACAGTATGTCGTGGGGGGGAGGAGTCTATCTACAGTTTCTGTATTATACATTTGATATTTACTGTATGGAAAATGTGATTTTAAATGCCTTGTTCCTCTTCAACTGTTGAGTCTTAATAAACCTTGAATCATGGGAACAACTGAGTTGATGTGTCCCCGTTGCATCTCTGGGACAGCCTGCAGGTAGCGCACCTCACCGCCATGGTGTGTGAGGGAAGACATTGATAACCACAATACATGCACACTACTTGAATACCATGAAAACTATCTACTACTGCTACTTCCGGCTGCTCCCGTTAGGGGGCGCCACAGCGGATCATCCGTTTTCATCTCTGCCTGTCCTCTGCACCTTGTTCTGTCACACCAGCCACCTGCATGTCCTCCCTCACCACATCCATAAACCTCCTCTTTGGCCTTCCTCTTCTCCTCTTCCCTGGCAGCTCCATATTCAGCATCCTTCTCCCAATATACCTAGCGTCTCTCCTCCACACATGTCCAAACCATCTCAATCTTGCCTCCAGACCGTCCAACTTGAGCGGTCCCTCTAATATACTCGTTCCTAATCCTGTCCTTCTTCGTCACTCCCAATGAAAATCTTATCATCTTTATCTCTGCCACCTCCAGCTCCTCCTCTTGTCTTTTCATTAGTGCCACTGTCTCCAAACCATACAACATAGCTGGTCTCACAACCATCTTGTAAACCTTTCCTTTAACTCTTGCTGGTACCTTTCTGTCACACATCACTCCTGACACTCTTCTCCACCCACTCCACCCTGCCTGCACCCTCTTCTTCACCTCTCTTCTGCATTCCCCGTTACTTTAGACGGTTGATCCCAAGTATTTAAACTCATATGCCTTCGTCACCTCTACTCCTTGCATCCTCACCATTCCACTGTCCTCTCTCATTCACGCATATATATTCCGTCTTGCTCCTACTGACTTTCATTCCTCTTCTCTCCAGTGCATACCTCCACCTCTCCAGGCTCTCCTCCACCTGCACCCTACTCTCACTACAGATCAGTGTCATCCGCAAACATCATAGTCCATGGAGACTCCTGCCTGATCTCGTCCGTCAACCTGTCCATCATCATTGCAAACAAGAAAGGGGTCAGAACGAATCCCTGATGTATCCCACCTCCACCTTGAACCCATGTGTCATTCCAACCGCACACGTCACCATTGTCACACTGCCCTCATACATATCCTGCACCACTCCTACATACTTCTCTGCAACTCCCGACTTCCTCATACAATACCACACGTCCTCTTTCGACACCCAATGTAACTCCTCCTGACCTCCATCAACACTCTCAAAGCAAACATCGCATCTGTGGTGCAGTGAACACCATCAAAGTATACCCCCCAAAAAAGGAACGATAAATACAAAGGAGCGATAAAGGTATTTATTTATCATGGCTGCCATTACTTACATTTATTTCCATCTACAATAGGGTCAACTCTGTACTATGACAAGAAACATGCACCAAATCATTGCTCTCATGGTTTATGTTCTATTGTAACAAAATCTTAGCAAAAATGAATGTGCATATTTATAGTTTTTAAAAAAAATCAAAACATTTAAGTTGTTTAAAAAAAAAATCCATGTAGCCCTGTGCTCATCAATATTGATTGGATATTTCTTAATAAAGGACCTGCCTTGATTTTTGCTTTTGTTCCGAAGGCAGAAATGAACAGAGGCTCTGAGAATTCATTATGTACAAACACCAATATTTCTGAGCACAGGCTCATCTTAAAGATAGAAGGGCAACAAACACTCCATGAACCACCAAATACATCTTTGCTTTTTTTTTCTGTTTTCTTGACTTTACTTGGCTGATTATACTTCCTGAAACCTCTCGGTCCTGTGATGGGAGCGCGCTGCTGTCACGCCGCCAGGATCAGCAAAAGGAATGTCATGGCTATGATCTGTCTTAGAACTGCAAGAGGAAGAGACAGACCGCTTTATTCACACTACACCATGAAGACTTAGCGGAAACAGACTGCCATTTTGAGTCCTTACATTCACTGTGAATAGTAAAGGGAAATGTGTGATGTTAAAGCTACAAGCTCGGAAATGTACACACAAGAATTTCTTTCTTTATACTTTGTATTGTCGACATTTGGTAAATGGGCTGCATTCATATAGTGTGTTTCTAGTCTACCAACCACTCAAAACACTTTATAATGTATGCCTCATTCACCCACTTCGACACGCTCTCTGCAGGAGCTGGGGATCGAACCAGAAACCTTCCGATTAGTAGACAACCAACTCTACCACCTGAGCCATGCTGCCCCATTAGATTATTTTTTTTTGGGGGGGGGGGGGTTTCCCACCCCTTTTCTTGCACTTGGCCAATCACCCGAATCTTCTGAGCTGTCCCGGTCTCTGCTCCACCCCCTCTGCTGATCCGGGGAGGGCTGCAGACTACAACATGCCTCCTCCCATACACGTGGAGTCGCCAGCCGCTTCTTTTCACCTGACAGTGAGGAGTTTCACCAGGGGGACGTAGCGCGTGGGAGGATCACGCTATTACCCCCAATTCCCCCTCCCCTACCGACCAGAGTAGGCGCTAGTGCAGCGACCAGGACACATACCCACATCCGGCTTCCCACCCTCAGACACGGCTAATTGTGTCTGTCGGGATGCCCAACCAAGCCGGAGATAATATGGGGATTCAAAACAGCGATCCCTGTGTTGGTAGGCAACAGAATAGACCGCAACGCCACCCGGATGCCGGATATTTTATTAGATATGAGATGAAATCTAATCGACGAACATCCACATCATGAACAACTTCGTGGTGAGTCATTGTAATGGCGACTGCTGGGCAGGACTCTGCATTATACGTTTTCTAAATACCACCAGTCAGAACTCTGGTTCATCCAGGTTCTGTCTGGTGGGGAAAGTGATGCCATTGCACTGGCCAGTTTCATTACAAATTCATCTCAACGGTTTGGACTGCTGAAACACCACCACGACTACTGATACCTACAGACACCACAACGGAAATTATGTCTGGAATTTCAACTTCCAGGGCCGTGGTGTTACGCCCTTTTTAATCACAAAAATAAGTAGTAAACTAGCCCCCGCAAGACAACTGCAAAATGAAATGTTGCAACAAGGTACTAGTTTTGCCAGTGTAAGAGTGAAAATACGGCTAAAAATATGTGCTTCTGAGGTGAGCTGCAGATAAAACAAAGACCCACGTTTTTGAGGAACTCCTCAGCGACGATGCGGGCCCTGGCGTTGACCGACAGCTTCATCTCACTGATCTCCTTATCTATTTCCTCCATGAAGTGAATTACAAAGTCGACCAACTTGTGCTTGTACATCTGCTCTGTGTGGAAGTTAGTGATTAGAAAGCTGATGTCATAGCCCTGCAAGGCAAAGTTGGAGAAGACAGAAAAAAACAACAATTTAGGGTCCATTCAGTCAGCCGTAGCTTCTGAAGCAAACACACGGCAATCTCCGGGCTAAGAAAAGACAACGCTGTTCACGTGCCTTCTCAAACGCGCCACGCTTACCTCGACCGGCTTCCTCCTGAGGATGAAGAAGTTCTCCGCTCTCATCATCATGAAGCGCATAAATTTGTGGCACAGGATCTTCTCAATCTCGTCCGCCTGAGGAGATACACCTGGTCAGTTTTGGGGACAGACGTTCCAACTGACCAGACTCTCTGGCTACGTTTAGACCGCCGGGCACAAGTCATCCATGTGGCACAGATTATGTGATGTATATTATGACCGTGCAACCAGGAAAATGACACATGGAATCGGATATTTTCAGATCTGATTTTGACCACATTCATATGTGGAAATAAATCGGATATGAATCGACATCTGCCAACGCAGCTCTCATGGAACCACACAGATCAGACGTTCCAGGTCATTGGGAATTGCACATCATTCAAAATGCCACACTCTCTTGTCACGTTTGTGGGCTGTTTCAAGTGAAAACCAAAGAGCTGTGGTTTAAGCACAGGTGTTGGACATGGGTCACTTTTAAAAGTAGATGTTAACAGGCAATCAACAAAAACCCGGATACAGGCAAAAAAATCTGGACATCAAGACCTGCGGTGTAAATGAAGCCTTAATCTCGACCTCTGTGATAACTAATAAAAAGGCCTCTTACATAGGGGCCTGTTACGAGGGTCAGAAAATTTCACCCATTGACAACCAGCCGCCGGCAGCCTCGACTGACCTGCTTGACAGCAATGCTGACTCTGACCGAGTTGATGGATCCCTCGATCAGAACCTTCTCCTTATCATTACGGCTGATGATAACAGGCTGGAGAAGCAGCTCTTTACTACTCCTGGATGGAGAAATGGAAAAAAAACTGAATCATGCAAATGCACGCAAACACTCTCCCAAAGTCTAAAGGTACGACTGCTCCTGATCATTCCACTTAGTTACCGTTGCAATGATAAAAGGACTTTGCCCATATAGTAAGCAGAAACTTTTTTTCCCTCCCCAATTGTATCCAGCCAATTACCCCACATTTCCGAGCCGTCCCAGTCGCTGCTCCACCCCCTGTGCCGATCCAGGGAGGGCTGCAGACTACCATGTCTCCTCCGATACATGTGGAGTCACCAGCCGCTTCTTCCCACCTGACAGTGAGGAGTTTCACCAGGGGGATGTTAGCACGTGGGAGGATCACGCTATTCCCCCCAGTCCCCCCTCCCTGACAAACAGGTGCCCCAACCGACCAGAGGAGGCATTAGTGCAGCGACCAGGACACATACCCACATCCGGCTTCCCAACCACAGGCACGGCCAATTGTGTCTGTAGGGATGCCCGACCAAGCCGGAGGTAACACGGGGATTCGAACCACCGATCCTTGTGTCGGTAGGCAATGGAATAGACCGCCATGCTTAACAAGCAGAAACTTGAAAAAACAGTTGGTCCAGCTTACATCTGCACTTGAGACTCACCGCACTTCCACCTCTGGCTTGTTGTGACGCTCCACCACTTGCGAGGAGAAGTTCTCCAGACAGAGGGCAGCCTGCAGGGTGGCTCGCACAGCGTTGAGATATGGGCGTAAAGTCGCCGTCTGCGGGAGGGAGGGAAGAAGCAACATGTGAGCTGAGAAGGAAGCGTAGTGATTTTAGGGACTGTGGGTAGGCGTAATTACTTTTCAGAGGCAGGCTAATGGTACCTTCTGTACCTAGTTTTAGCTATTGCTATATCTACGATTAAGAAGTCTTCTCCAAGCTTGGTCTGCTGCATTTGCTGGGTACAAAACCACTTCAGGTTTCTTTAAACTCCCCAATACCTGCTTTTACCTTCTGTACTTCATTGCTACGGTGAAGATGTAGGTGTAAAATGCTAGCGGCTAACGCTACACTGTAAAATGTATCCCAGGAAGGTGCTCCCAGACCATAACCATTAAAAGGCTACGCTAACATCAGAGTACCATGACCAACCTGACACGTTTTTAACCTTTATACGGTTTCTAAGCTGTAGAGGTCAGCAAACACAGTACAAGTGCTCCACGGTTTAGTCACTCTTTAAGACTTGGAAACGCCTCTCTCTTCCAACAGAAATGAAAAGTGTCTTCCACAGCCTTAGAAAATGTAATGTTTGGTTATAAAACTGGCTAAATAGTAATAGACTTTTTTTTAAACTTCCTGTAAAGCTAGCTCCTTTGCAGCTAGCGCTACATGGTCTTTGAGCGATGGGGACTACTATAACCAACGTGAAACTGACGATGGTGAAATGTAACGAAAAGAAAGCTGTGGAAAGTTTGAGTATCCTTGGTATGATGACAAATGGAATAAAAGAAAAACAAAAAAGGCTAACATGTCAAGCCCCCTCCACCAGGTCGACGACATGCGTACAGCTTACCATCCTCACTCACTTTAGCTAGTACGAGGAGTTTTGGATTTTTGTTGACTTTGCATGCCCCTGTGGACAAAAGCATTCATGTTTTGCAGAAGAACAACTTCATTTCGCATGAGCATCACCTTTTTTTTTTTACTACTTTTATTCATTCCCATGGGGCAATTCCTTCTCTGCATTTAACCCATCTTAGCTGTGTAGCTAGGAGCAGTGGGCAGCCGCTATGCGGCGCCCGGGGACCAACTCCAGTTCATCTTGCCATGAGGAGGACAGAGGGCAACCTGGGATGACCCCCCCAAGGTTGGACGACCCCGGGGTTCAAACCCAGGACCTTCTTGCTGTAAGGCGACAGTGCTCACCACCGGGCCATCAGGCCGCCACGCCTTGTAGCAAAGATCGACGTTTACTCCGCGAGCTCACGCATTTGTTTTGAAGAGAGGCGTGAGAGACATGGAGGTGTTTTGGACAGGAAGCCGTTTACAAGATAGACAGACAGTAATGTGGTAATGTACCTCTGGCTGTGGCAGTTTATCCCATCTGTGGGCCATAAATTGTTTCATCCAATTTGGCAGCGAGCCTGACCTCTTGACAAGCATTTGGAGTCATTATACAACAATATCTTATCTACTCACTGATAGTCACATTTGCTTATGTCAGTCCTGTAAAGGCGTCATAACTGAGACTGGAAAAAACTCCTCAGAAAAGCACTTATGGTGTTCTTCTGTTCGGCAATGACATGCAAATCCCTTAAATTTTGCATGACAGACTGGGCTTTTCATGAAACAAACGTTTTTGTGAGATTGTGCAGAGTTAAAAAGAGCCTCTCAAATGTGCAGTTAATGAACTATTCTGTAGCAACTCACGTTTAAACCATAGCAGCCAAATGCAGAAGTATAAGGCAGACAGCGGCAAGCGAAGAAGAGCCAAAGCTGTGGTGGCCAGATAGAAACACGTACCACAGCACGAAAGACCTTCAAGGCTCAGCTAGGTGCTTTTTAGTCTGGCTGTGGGAAGGGTACATGCACAACAGTACTGGCTCTTCTGTCTCATTTTGGACAGATTTCTTGACATCTGATTGCTCAAACAACCCTGCCATTTTCCTTATCATCATTATGGCTATGTTTGACAAAATTGACAAATTTTCAATTTGTAATTTATCCTCAGAGCCCAAATAAGCAAGAGTCTGATCCTACTCCACTCTCATCCAGACGTCGTCTAGCCGGGACCAGGACCCAAAGTAGACAACTGTAATAGTCACGTCAATTTTATTTGTATAGCCCAATATCACAAATTACAAATTTGCCTCAGTGGGCTTCACAGCAACACAACATGCTGTCCTTAGACCCTCGCATCAGATAAGGAACAACTCCCTAAAAAAGAAAAAAAAACTTTAAGAGAGAAAAAATAGGAAGGAACCTCTGGGAGAGCAACAGAGGAGGATCTCTCTCCCAAGAGAGACAACATCTTAATGAATTAATGAATTGTAAAGCGCTTTGAGTGGCTGCTGCAGCCAGAAAAGCGCTATACAGGACGCAACTTGATTGATTGATTGATTGAACGTGCTATGGATAATAGCAGTATCATTATTATCTAGTAGTAATAGTAATGGATAACAGTAATAGTGACCATGCTGATGATAGCGATAACAATGACATTGGTGAAAATAGAAATAAAGAGATAAAAAGAGGTAGGAGGGTTGTAACGCTTGAGCAGCAGATCCCCTCAGTATACAGAAGAACTGACTTCAAACCTGTGTGACAGTGAACTCACGCCTAACTAAAGCGTCTTCTACAAAGGCTCCCTCATGAAGTGTTGGCGTTCAAAAAGAGTTCCCTTTACAAATCACTTCTGTTAAAGAATGCAAATGATAACGTGCAAATAATAAGATGCAAACAACAAGAGCAAAACGGTGCACCTAAATCCACATTTTCATAACCTCCGTTGCTTGGTTCGCTGCAGGTGCAGCGCTAAAGAACCCGCAGTTAGAACTAAGTGAAGCTTTATGGAGCTAAAGAAGAAAACCCCCATCACAGCAGCTGAACAAGCAGCCGGCAGATGTCCCCCCCCCGCCCCCCACATCAAGGCAGCAGTAACCCCAGATTCAGAGGCGTTACAGCGGGCCTATCACACAGCTGGCCGGTCAGCGTGGCGCGGCCACTGGCACCGGCCAAATCGCTGCCTAACGTCACCTCAGACATGTCACGTCTGACATTTCCTCAGCTGAAGACCGTCCAAGTTAGCTTACGCTAGCTAGCTATAGCTCCTTAGCCATTCCAATTCACACAGGCAACCAACCAAAACAACAACCCCGAGCCGAAGACCGAGATTCACGAACACAGGCGGCAACCGGAGGGTGAAAGGCGGTTTTTCCCGGCCGAAGCGCGTCTATTTCTACGTTTTCTCTCACCATTATGCTGGGAGGCGGTTGAAGACGGAAGTACACAGCTGTCAGAGCTTTTCCGCGATCGTTCCGGAAGCAAGGCGACTCCGATTCGCTCAGCAAAGTCCCGCCTCCTACACCGGGGGACGCCGACAGCCGATTGGACGACCGCGAAGCGGTGACGTTTACTTCGCTCGAGGCGCTCTCCACGCATGCCCATATATGGAGCGAGGCCTTAATTGACGAACGCCGTTGCAGAAATTGGGTTTTTAAATTTGAGAGAGTGCGGGTCCTGTTTTTTTTTTTGGCCAAATCTAGGAAAACTGAAGAAACGAAAGGTAAATTAACTAGCATAACTGCCCTTACTCGAATTGCCTGAAAATGGATCAGAAAATGACGGACAGGGTTTAGGTTTACAGCAAAACACATTAAATCAGTGTTTCTCAACAGTCCTCGAGGACCCCCTATCCTGCAGATTTCCATTGTAACCCTGCATAGGTAGCCCTGCTTGTACTTACTCGACCAATCATCTCGCAGCACTTAATTATGCAAGGTGTGCAACGTCTGACAAAATTCATTGCTGATTGGTTGAATAACTACAAACCGGGACCTATTCAGGGTTGCAAACAAAATATGCAGGATAGGGGTTCCTTGAGGACTGGGTTGAGAAACACTGCATTAAATGAATGAAATATGCAGATTGAAAGTGGGGGGGGGGGCTTGTGTGAGGCCAGGGAGAAAACGGTTGGAGGGGGGGCAACCAAAACACTGCCCATCTCTTCCAATTAGAAAGACCTTGTGGTAAAACCAATTCCATTCAAAAACTCAGTATCAGTGGAGTTATTACCCATGACCCCCATGAGACGGCTTACTACTGCTCCACATTTTATGTCCATACGCTCACAAATAAAAGGCATGCACCAGCTTTCTCCACCCATCTATTCAGCTCTTCTTCTTCCTTTTCAGCCTCCGCTTCTAAATTGGGTGGGGGCGGGCGGGGCTGTTGACAGACTTTGCAGTCTGCTTGTACAGAGCATAACGCAAGCCAGTTTCCAGCATGACGGTTGTCACCGCAGCTTGTTACCACATCCCAGGTCACCCTTAAAAGAAACCAGGCGCGCCGAAACTAACCGAGCCGAACACAGAAATACTAGAAATTCGGACCCCGTTTCAAGTGAGACAACTGATATATCCAAGAATTTTATTATCGGACATCCCAATTTTTTAGACAACATCATTGGCATTGCAGTGATTTTTTTTTCTATAAGGAAAAAGAGTAATACTATGGCAACAAAAAAAAAATCTAATAATTTCTTTAGATGGGAGGAGAGAATGTCCACCTCTGTTCAATCCGTCAGCCTGTACCATCTATACGCATTAATACATAATCTGTTAAAAAGTAACATTTTTTTAGCCAACCTGAGCTACAAGCAGACAGATAACAGCAATGGCAGAGACATGACGGTGGACAGGTGTATGCTGCGTGGGTGACTGTGGTGACTCCATGGCGCTGATAGAGGACGCCTGACAAGAGGACAGAACACATACAGCAGTAATGGCAGTTCGAGAAATGTTACATAAAAAGGCAAATGTGTCAACGTCTCAGGAAATTAATCTTTTTTTTGTTTTGGTTTTTCTAAACGGAGTCTGCGTCAGCTGTTCTTATTTCTACTAAGGATGATTTCGTCTTATGTGTGTGATATAAACCCACCGACAAGCAACCTATAAGGGGCATTGGCGATACAATCACCGTGGTGTTCGATAGACTCTCGGGGGAATCTGACCAAAAAATAAAAAAAGTGTTGAATTTGAAACACACCAATCAGTGGGCAGTAGCACACATTGTCCAAAGTCAGTCATCCCTCCGCATTTTCAACATTTAAAGGGAAGGAAAAAAAAGTGCAAGAACGTGTTTAAGATTGGCTTGAGACATATCAATAGCCAATTAAAATACATATATATTTAGTTAAGCTTGATTACTTTTCAACAGAGAGGCAAAAGAAAGCAACACTTCGAGGAACAGAAAATAATAGAGAATAGAATTATATACTTGGGACGCTTAGCTTAGCCAACATCATCTCCCGTCTCATTAAAGAGCATCGGCCAGTCCATCTAGAGTTCCCAACTGCACTCTCAGAACATGGCTCCATCTCACCCCCGCATAAGTGAGAGAGAGAGGGGGGGGGGGCGCAGCCAGGCATTAAGGTTGGCGAGTCAGGTATGGTGAGATCGGAAGGGGTGTCACTCTTCTCTCACGTGATCTTTGGGCGCTGGGTTTGCCAGCATGTTTAAGTAAGAATATTCTAGAGTATTAATGTGTGTGCTAAAGGTGGGGATACATCCAGGTGCAGCATACTGTGTTTGCGTGTGTGAGGTATGGGAAGTGTGTGGGGGGCGGGGTGGGGGGGGGGCGGGTGTTGATGGAACAAACAGTGGCATGGAGGAGGAAGACCAGCAGGGAAATCCTTTCCCCTGGGAGGATAACGTTGGTGATGCATCTGGTGAAGGGGTGTTCCAGAAAGCCAGAAATAAGATGGTCCAAGTCGCCCCTCAACAGCTGCAGCTTTCCGCTGAAGGCTTAGCTCTGTCGTTCCTATCCAGTTTGATGGGCTCTGGGAATTCGTTATACAGCTCCACTTCTGTTTCCTAAGAAGCACAACAGAGAAGACTCAGGGAAAAGCTCAAACCAATAGGTCCCAGAGTGACGATAATGAGGTTTTACATATTTGCCTTCACCTCACCACTTCAAATGTTTAACAAATGGTGGTTTAGAAGCAGTAAAGCACACGTTTTCATCGTCGGTCACTTTTCGGTTGTTAGGAGCTGTGACCCACCTGTTTAAGAGCGTTGCGTGCAATTGTCTGGAATGCCTGTTCTACGTTGATGGCTTCCTTGGCACTGGTCTCAAAGTAGGGGATGTTGTTCTTACTCTGACACCACGCCTGAGCCCTTTTGGTGGTTACCTGCGTGGAAGCGAGAGGAGACATGAAAAGACATGTGTCAGGGCAAGATCCAGGTGGTTTTTGAGGAACTGGACGCTCATCAAATCAATTATAGAAGAAAAAAAAAAATCAAGTCGATATAAATTGCATTCTATTGGCTATGTTTCCGACCTTCTGGTGAGCTCACCTGCCCTGCACAGAATGAAAGTATACTGAAGCTTTACTTTTGAAGAGATAATTTACGTCTATTTACGAACGGGCAGCTAGGAGTGGTTGAAAACTAAGCCAGAAAAATAGGCAAGATAGCATCTGAACAGATTTGTAAGGCATTATAAAGGCTAAATATGCTAAATTACATAATTTTGCAAGCGAAACCACTGAGTGCATTACACATCAGCCTACAATCTCCTCAATATGTCTAAATATTTGGTTAAAAGACAAACTTCTAATAAAGGATGTGCATTTTACCTGATTTCCCGGTTCCGAGTACTCGCACGAAATTAAAAACACGTACTTTGCATCTTAATTATGCACACACACAGTATATATATATATATATATATATATATATATATATATATATATATATATATACACACACACACACACACACACACACACACACACACACACACAAATATGCCACACTTACCACAGTAATTCTCACCATTTATTAAAAGCTAATGGCTAAGGTTTCTCATTTCATTAGTCTACAACATAAACATATGCAAATGAAATGAGTTACTACCCATTAGCGGGCTAATCTGCTCTACTTCAGAGGGCTGACGGCAGCGCTGCACCGCGCCGGTAAACAATTTGATGCAAGGGTTTTGTCATCTTGTTTTGTCTATGCTCGACTTGCATCTGGTTCATCACAGAACTGGTATGCTGACGATAATCAGGTTTGATACTGCATATCTTGCACCGAACAGCTGATCCACCAGTCTGAGCAAATATCTCCACACTTCACTCCACCCGGCAGTTACCGTTGTGCGAGTGGCATGATGTGGAGGAATTGCGACGATTTATAGTTTTATCAAAATTAATTTAACATTTTTATTTAACTGTTGTATGCAGACATGGCATTTTATTAGTGCTATAAATATGTATTTATTCACATTTGATATAACTAAATCAGTCTCAAATACCAACTCAGTGACCAGGAAAAGAGAGCGCCTGGACCTGCAGAAGTGGGTTCTGGTCTTTCATTTGCATGTGTGTCAATACATAAACAGGTGCATTTGACAGCAACGCCATGTCCATACTTGGCTTTGCATGTGAACCGATTACCAAGAACGGGCTTAAAGAGCGACTTAACAGACTGTGGAAAAGACACGACTGTGGGTGTCAGGAGCCCGGGGCCACAGAGATGCCGGGCTCCTCAAAGGCAGCAATCTCAAAACCATTGTGTGTGTGTGAATGGACCAGAATACAAGACACCTCATCCAAACAGTTTACTTTGCGGTTGGCAACCCTTGGTAGAGGAACATAGGGGACATTATAGCCCGAGTCACCTGACAAGTAATCGCCAGTCCACAGTTATAATTTTTGCTGTTATTTTTAATTATAATAAAGAGTGGGCTACCTACAAGTTTTGCTAGGATTTTGCATTTACTAACCAAAAAGAGCTGAATGCCGACACTCAGAAACACCAAAATGTTTCAGCTTGAAAGTAAAGTCATCATTAACCGCTTTCTTCGTTCATACAAAGACATTAGGTACAATACTGAAAGAAACACTAACTGAACATTTTGTCCCACGAGAAATCTGTCAGATCTCAGACACCTAACACATGACATGAGCGTTTCCATCATGAGCGTTTCCATCCATCATCCAAAACACTTATCCTACTCAGGGTCACGGGGATGCTGGAGCCTATTCCAGCAGTCATTGGGCAGCAGGTGGGACAGGCTGCCAGACCATCACAGGGTCCACACACACACCTAGGGACAATTTAGTACAGCCGAGTCACCTGACCTACATGTCTTTGGACTGTGGGAGGAAACCCACGCAGACATGTGGAGAACATGTAAACTCCACACAGAGGATGACCCCCAAGGCTGGTCTACCCCAGGGCTCGAACCCAGGACCTTCTTGCTGTGAGGTGACCGCGCTAACCACTGCGCCACCGTGCCGCCCCAATGTTATAAATAAAAAAATAAAAAGTGACAAGTTAAAATGGTGACATTTAATGGTGACAGTCGGTTGCAACTGTTGGAGCAAACATCCCCAACGGTACTGAACAGCTGAGAGACTGTTCAGTACCCCAGCGGTACTGAACAGTCTCTCACCTGGCAGAGGTCAGTGGTAGGCACAGGTAAACCCGTCCTTTTTTTGTAAGCAATGGAAACCGGTGACGGTGTGCCTCCCCCCACTGAAGCGGATCCTCTGTCTGGGCTGTCAGAGGTTCACTAAAGAAAGTGCTGATCTCCGTTTCCGCATCCGATTTGGCCATTTCTGAGCTGTTCGTTACTTCCACTTTTACTGTCCGGCTAAACCACTGAATGCAAACAGCTTCCCATCATCACTTGCGTCCACTTTCATTACGTCGAGGTACGTAGGATTTGGCTGAATTCTAACCCCTTCGGTGCATCCCTAGCTATTACAGATGGTCAGACAATAAAGCAGGTGGGAGGTATTCACCACATGATACTAACCTGTCTGTTCTCCAGGTCAATCTTATTTCCCAGCACTACGAAGGGGAAGTTCTCGGGGTCTCTGGGGCTGGCCTGGATCAGAAACTCATCCCTCCAACTGTCTAGAGTCTTGAAGGTGTTGGGCGCGGTCACGTCGAACACCAGCACACAGCAGTCTGCTCCGCGGTAGAACGCAACGCCCAGAGACTGGAATCTCTCCTGGCCAGCCGTGTCCCAGATCTGGCCGGCCACAAACACAGCACAGAAAGGAAAGGGAAAAGGATCAGAGAGAGAGAGAAAGAAACTGCTGTGAATATTGATAAGTGGTGATGATTTAAAATTTCAACAAAAAGAAAAGAAAAAACAAAGGGAGAATTTATAAAACATTAAGTCAAACTAGGTAAAAAGTTGTGCCATTGTTGCAGTAGAACCTGCGAATATTAGAACACTAGCAATAAGGCATGATGACCGGACTAGCTGAGTACAAGGAAGCAGACCAGACCGGTCAACAGATTCTGGGTATTAATAGCAGCAACAACACAAACATTGCAAGGGAATTAACAATTACTGCAAATACTGCGTCCTTGTACTCAACCTGTGGAAGCGTATGGGAGTCAGTGTTAGGCATGGGGGAAATATAATGTAATGCAATGTAAACACCAGGTTCACCGAGCATCGTGCTACAGTGATCTATCCATCAACTCATTAACTGATACCGGCAAAGAAATCTTAATATTCCACCTCATGCCAAATATAACAACATACTGTAAGTGATAACATTACTTTATAAAGTACAAATATACATATAATGTATAATGATATACAGAAATCCAATTAAGTAAATGTACACTATTATGATTGTTTACTGCATAAACAACATAAGTCTAACATTACATGAGAGCATGTGATGAGGTCAAGTTGTGTACTTGCAGCAAACCTGCTTAACACAGCAATATTCCCACCACACCCCAACACCAGAATATATTAAATCAATGAGGCATTTTAACTTACAGCCCTGTGGTTGCGTAGGTATATCTGATGACATGTAGAGAAGTATCTTGTATAGATGTATTAATATTTACAGACAGTGGCAGCGACAAGGCATGGTTGTATTATAGCCCTTCCACTAAAATCGATCGCTGGTTAAGCATGTGCAGAGACTGTAGGTAGTAGGTAGGCAGGAACTGTTCCATCTCTGTGCTGCACTGTGGTGGGATGAGCCAGAGATTGAAGGTGCACCAGTTTCAGCTCATTGTACTGTGGGTGGGAGGATGTATTGGGCATGGGGTCCAGCTCACTCCTAATTCGTCCCTCTGCTACAGACTTCCAGGTGGTCCAGGACTAGACCCGACTCCCGAGACAAAGCTAGTCTTGCTCACCAACCAGTTGACACTGAATGAAGCATTGGCTGCGACTGACTCCTCCCCTTTCATGATCAGTTTCAGTGGCTTCCAGTTTCTGCTGCAATTTCACAGCTGCTTCTTCGTCTTGCTGACGTTGAGAAGCAAATAGTTTTCTTTGTGCCACACAACACAGCTGTTCACCAAACATCTGCACTCCTTTCCATCAATGCTGCATCCCACAATAAAGGACTCGCCAGAAAACTTGCCGAGATCACATGACCCAAAGTTGTATCTAAAGTCTGAGGTGTAAGGGGAACAGGAGCGTTGATGGTACAGTTCCCTCTGATAGTCCCCAAGGCAATTCTGCACCTCAGCCCATATACAGTCCTTTAGACAGTCAAACTTTGTCCTGTCCCCGTAAGAGCCCACGAGACTATGCAGTTGTCCACATAAATGGCTTGGCTCTCAACTTCTCCACATGAAAAAGGGGCTGGTGATGTCGGGTTGATGTTCCCTTATTGTGATGGGCAGAATGAGTGGGTGGGGGGGGTGGGACTTGTTGATGGAGACTTTGGCCATGTCCAAATTAATATAGAACTAGAGGAGTGCACTCAAGAGTGCAGATCTCCGCCAGGCGTATGCATCTTCCCTTTCTCTGGTCCGGTTTTTTCGCCCACCAGGAGAAGGGAAATACATGTACACATGGTCAGTTTTTCCTGCCACTGTAAGCGTTTTGGGCGCACCCAAGTCGATTGAATGGGAAATATGGGGGGGGGTTAATATGCAGCGCTCAAGCTAAAAAAAATCTATCGGGTAAAACGTTTTGCCTGTCAGTCTGTGGATGTGCAGCCTCCTAGGAGGACCCTTGCAAAAATGCAACCAAGTCTAATATGAAATAACAAAGACCAGGCTGTCACAATTTCAAAGCCCTTATTAAAAGACTTCAAATGTGTTTAACTGTCAAGGTTTTCATGATATAAAACGAATGAAGATGAATTGCTCCTCTGCTGATTTACTTTAATTCATAAAACAATGGTAAGAAAACACAGCTCAGCCATGGGAAATGTTTTATTGTAGCTACTGACATGATTTCCAGGTCTGACTGTGATCAATCCTACTCTTGAAATTGTATCTTTATGGTGGAGTTTTAACACTGGAGACTATGGCACTTCTGCGTGGTGGTGAGGTGAATAAGTGGAATTATTTTTGGTTCATCCAGTGTTCCTCCAGTTCTCCTGTGCCGAGATAAGCAGTGAATGACTTGCTGGCTTGCGAAGTACGATCAACATCTTGTTTACTTTCAAGTCTCATACCTGAATAAATAATGTTTTGGTTTTGACACTACTGCTGCCCGATCTGACGCAGCCGTAGATGTGAGTCGCACATGTGCTCAGTTGACTCAGATGTGGCAGCGATGGAAAAGCTAGAGTGAATGAAGAGAGCAAATGGCGACAGCGAGAACAAACGTTTTTCAGAGGTTTTTAATCACCGCAACCAAGAGAGGTTCTTCATCACACAGTCATAACTACAAAAATATGTTTAGACTGACAGGTCCGGTAGCTTGCTAGATTAGCCACAGACACACGACCAAACGCCTGACAGAGATAATAAAAAGAATGTCTCCATTTTGGTCTTCTAGCCACACTAAGCTAAACTTTGACCATTGAAAACACTCTCCAAACTGGCTAAATCTGAAAACGGCAGTCTCACTTCTGTGTGGATGAAGAAAACACTTTTGGAAAACGCTGACGTATGATCGTCATGTGGTGTCAGGTAAAGCTGATGGCTCAAGTGGCCTGCGTATGCCAAAACAGAAGATGTAATGGATTATGCCAGGGTTTTTTTGCACGTTTTAGCCCATTTACTACAAATCTGTATACTTTACATTACTTCCAATGATGGCCACTGGTTTAAATAGCTGCAAGACTACTCAAAAAGTACAAATATCTGGAAATAAAACAAGAAGGTATTGCCAGAGGAGGCCCAGCCCATCGCCTTGGTATCCAAAGAAGATGGATCCAACTGCACGGAGCAAGTTTTCCAATCCCTTCGCTAACAACGAGCAGCCTTTAGCTGATTCAAAATGTATGAGGGAAGAATCATGTGAACTACGCCATAGAGTTTATGTCTCGCTCAACAAAATTCATCATGCTGAGAGACATGCCCACTCCATGGAACTCTAAACACACTTTACTGAGATTTTTGTGCAATGATGCAAGGTACAACAGTTCATATGGAGGTACATGCCTTTTGTTAAAAGGGAATTTAAGGTATGTATGAAGTTGGATTTGTGCTGCACCTGCATTGTAACAAGCCGGTCATCCACCATTACTTCCTTGGTCAAGAAGTCTGCTCCTATTGTAGCTTTGTACTGGTTACTAAACTTCTTATTCACATACTGGTTCATCAGAGAGGTCTTTCCGACACTGTTAGGGAGGTAAAGGAGACCAGTTAGAAGCAAGAAAAGATGGTTAATAAAACATATCATCAAATTAGCTAGTGGCACAGGTGGACTGAGAGCAAGTATGAACTAGAATTGAATCATTATTCCTACTGACAACAATCACATCATACTCTAAAATCTTAAAACTGTCAAGGAAAGTAAAGGGCTGACTATATCACATCAAATGCCCTTTTAATGAGGGATGTCCTGATCAACTTCTTTTGCCGCCAAGTCATTTGAAATATCGAGGCTCTAACGATATTGATTCAGGATCCAATATTTATACTTTACGGCATAGAACAGCTGCACAGTGCACACTTCCGAGTACACCAAGTTTACTTAAACCAATCTAATCTAGATTGGATATGATTGACAATTTAATAACTTTGGATGAAGAGATATGTAATTGCATCAGTGCAGCTTGTAAATGGTTTCCATTTATTTATTTATTTTAACAAAATAGCAAAGTAAACAAATTATAACGATTATAATAGCGCTTGCAAATATAAAAAACATTGACCAAAAAAAAAAAAAAAAAGAAAGAAAGAAAGAAAGAAAGAAAGGACACTCCAAAGAGTACAATGTGAACTTGTCATGTTGCTTTGACTGATTTCTTAAGGGGCCTTATCGTATTTGCTAGTCAGCTTGGTTACTACTGCCTCATGAAGCACTTTTAAAAAAGTGCCTCGCTGCAGCAAGTTGTGGATGAAATCAGTTTATGGCACCTAGATGAAGCTTAATGGGACATTTATGACACTTATATGACTGCTGGTGGAGACAGAGAGTAAGGCAGTAAAAAAAAAAAAGAATTTGATCGGGCTTAAAAGTCAATACCAATCAATTTTAAAATAAACCTTGATCGGCTCTGACACTGATATCTCAGATCGGATTGGCACATCCCTACTTTTAGTAATTGAGATATGCGGTTGGTTCAACCCCCCCCCCCTTTTCTCCCCAATTGTATCCAGACAATCACCCCACTCTTCTGAGCCGTCCCGGTCTCTGCTCCACCCCCTCTGCTGATCCGGGGAGGGCTGCAGACTACCACATGCCTCCTCCCATACATGTGGAGTTGCCAGCCGCTTCTTTTCACCTGACAGTGAGGAGTTTCACCAGGGGGACGTAGCGCATGGGAGGGTCACGCTATTCCCCCCCAGTTCCCCCTCTCCCCCGAACAGGCGCCCCGACCGAGCAGAGGAGGCGCTAGTGCAGCGACCAGGACACATACCCACGTCCGGCTTCCCACCTGCAGACACGGCCAATTGACCTTTCGCAAAGTACCGCCCCACAACGGTGCTTGTCCAATCCTACCTTAGCAACGGTCCGTCAAGCTTTCAAACACACAACAAAATGCTGAAACGGTGTGCCTATGGGATCTGCAGATCAGATACTAGATATCTGAAAAGTTTGGAGGGGGTGTACTTTTCTTTCCCTTCCCGAAACCCAGAACGCAAGAAGCGTAATGTCGGCAATAGATTTGGCAGTATAGCAGACCCCATGGCCAGCTTAATCCATCCAAAATCAACAAAAATACCTGTCTGCTCCAAGCTAAGCTTGCTACTAGCTATTATTGATAGCTAATACAGCTAACGTATTATTAGTTACTTTTATCCACACAATGTGCTGATTTCTCCCTTCATGTTTTGGCGTTTTCCGGCTACTTCCTGGATAGTTCTGAAATGCTTGACGGGCCGTAACTAAGGGGGGCGGGACTTTGCGAAAGGTCAATTGTGTCTGTAGGGACGCCTGACCAAGCCGGCGGTAACAGGGGGATGCGATCTGGCGATCCCCGTGTTGGTAGGCAACGGAATAGACCGCCACGCCACCCGGACGCCCCAAATGGTTTAATTCTAATCTCTATGATAGAGGTGCAGAGCATGTAAAGCACCGCCATGAGAGATTTATACTTATTTAGTTCCAGATACAGAACATAGCGGGGAAGAAAAAAGGGAGTTAGTCGAGAACCTGGTTTTACTAAGAAGTCCCCAAAGTGTATCATCTACCTGGTAACAGCTTGTGTCATAGCAAGAACACACCTAAAGTAAAACCGAAACTAAAACACAGCACTGTGTTTTTTCAGGGTCCTGCTTCTGTTACCTAGGAGAACAACAAGTTAACCAGTGACTCACCCAGAATCCCCCAGAATGATGACTTTCAGAAGAACTTTCTTCCTGGATGTCATTGTGCCAAAGCTGCAGACAGAAAAACAGAGAAACAACAGAAATGAACAAGCCGAGGTGGACAGTGTCGTCAGCATCGCTCATTCCTTAAAAAGTGAAAACCTAGCAACTGGACTTCGGTTGTGCGACACTAAAATCCATTTAGAAGTTCCTGATGTCTCCTGAAGACAAGCCCATGGAGTCCATGCTGGCCTCTATATGTCTGTATGTTGAGCGTGACGCCAGCGGACCAATCGAGTTTTAACTCTGTTCATTCCAGTCATGTGCCTCTTAAGCTGGTGGCCAAATCACGAGGGACACATTCTTTCTCTCCTCCTCTCTCAAACACACACAGGACGTTAAGGGCAGGGCTTCCACATGTCCATCTATAGGACTCGCCTTGATCCATTAAAAAAAAAAAAAAAAAAAAAAACCCAAATTCCACTCCTCTACTCCATCCCAGTGTAGGGGACCAACCCGCTCCCTTCAGCCAAACCTGTAAACCCCGTGAAGCATCCTTCACCAACTCCAGTATAGTCACACTGTGAGGACTGCGACAACTACACTACATGTTGCCCTGACCCCCGAGCTAACACTTGCACAAGTTTATCAAATCAAAAAGGTGTGGAAGTGGAAGAAAAAGACCAAATTCAGCAAGCACATACTAGAGGTATGTAGGGTCCCAAAACCTATCGCGCAACAACCACGGACGTCTCTTTTACTTCGAAAAAAGGGAAGGCACCCAGTCAACTTCGGTTTATCTTTAACCGCCAATTGCAACACACGCACACACACACATACACACACATGCATAATTTATTTTCATGATTTTGGTGCGGAGACATTTATTAACTTTAGCAGAAACTAACTAAAAGTGGGTTTAGTTTTGGATGGTAGAACAACACGACGGCCATGGGATGAACCACTGCCTGGATTTCCTCTCGTGGCTGTTCAGCGCTTCGGACGGTGGTTATCCCGCTGAAGCTTTGCTCCGTGTTGTTCTGCAACAACGGCTGCCCTTCGGTGGCGACATGAAAACACACAATTTAATGGCAGTTGGGGGGGGGGGGGGAGTAATGCTGAAATAAATGGACCAGTGTTTAAGAGTGTAATGATTCATGTGATCTGCAGATATGAAGCGACGTTAAAACACTCACGTTTATTCTCAGGATGTAAAGAAACGAGACTCTGCAGTCCGCACGAGCTCCTTTTCTTGGTGCGAAACCACTTCAGACAAAGCTGGCTGACACCGCGTGAAACGCCAACCGCCTCTCGGTCACTCTCGGCATCGCACAAGACGCGGTCGGCGTAGTAACCAACCAGAGCAAATAAGACTTCTCACGCTGGCCTGCAGCTCGACTACGGAAAGGGCAGTCCAAAACAAAACCCAAAATACCAGAAAAATGCTGAGACAGTTTCGACACGTGTACATGACAAACCGCAACCGTGGGACAATATTGTGCGCCGAATCCTCTGCTCTTTAAAGAAAGCCCCCCTGGTGAAACTCCTCACTGTCAGGTGAAAAGCGGCTGGCGACTCCACATGTATCAGAGGAGGCATGTGGTAGTCTGCAGCCCTCCCCGGATCGGCAGAGGGGGTGGAGCAGTGACTGGGATGGCTCGGAAGAGTGGAGAAATTGGCCGGGTACAACGGGGGGGGCAAAAAAGAGGTTTAAAAAGAGACCATGAGTGGAACTGCATGTGTTCTCCTTGCAGTTACAGTCATACGGGCTTACTGCCGACTAATTTTCATAGGGCATGAAGCAGGCCTGCCTGTGCCAGCCAGACGTTTAGCCGGTTTTACCCTGGGCGTGGTGGCAGAAAGAAGTAACAGTTTAAGTTGGATTAGAAATTTAAACAATAGGTCTCGTGACTGTGGCTATTTTAACATGTATTTGGAGGATTTTCATCGCGAGACCCTTCAGTAAGGTTGGTGTACTAGTGACTACAGCCATCACTAAGGGCCCTGACACACCAGGCCGACGGTCGGCCGTCGGTGAGCGTCTGTGACCCTAGTTTTTGCGGTGTGTCCCGCACTGTCGGCACTAGTCGGACACGTTGGCAGCTTTTCAGCTGATTCAGCATGTTGAATTGAGAAATCACTCCGATTGGCTGTTCACCTCAGCGAATCGGTGCGGAACATACATGCCAGTTAACCGTCGGCTGTCGTCTTTGCGGTGTGTTCAAGTGCTACTTTTTGGCCCAGACGGCAGGTGATGTGAGGCGACGCAACAGCCGGCCTCGGCGCCGCTAGTCGGTTTGGTGTGTCTGGGCCCTTAAACTACATGGACATGATCACAGTAACGATTCCACGTGCTTTCTATACTCCAGCTTTAAGACGTGCAAAATAAAATGAGGGATGTCACAAAGATATGCAGAGTTGGAAAAAAAAAAAACACTTTTGGTTTCCAAATTTCAGGAACGCAGCAGCATTTTGCCAGATCCAACACTCCCATTTTGTTTGTGGTGTTCAAGTTCACATTTACCCCACGTGTGCGCAACGTACAAAAGCTCTAATGGAGTCACCAGAACATAAAATCCTGCAGAAACATTCATCTACACGCAGAAACACCACGTCCGTCCTGCAAGTCTTCATCATCTACTGCAGTTTAAACACAGAGCTGCTGTTTCGCGTTATTTTAAGTGGGGTTTTTTGCAGCGACATCAATTTCTAAGTCAAAATTTAGGTGACAAAATTAATTAAAAGGGTTGTTTTTGACCCTGAGAGCAGGAGAGGCGGTTTGGATAATGGCTGGATAGATGGACAGGCAGTGAACAAAGGTTATTAAGGGAAATGATTTAAATTGACCGACGTTAAATGCATATATAAGAATTGTAAGGTAATACATTATCAATTGTTTTCCAAAAACTAAATATTGCTTGGTGTTCCTGGTCTGCTTTGACCTCTACCTATGCAACACCGGGCTGGCTACTGTGACTATAGGATTTAAAACATTTAAACTGGAGAAGTGTGCTCATCACGGCGGATCCCCACCAGGGGTATCTCCTCTTCTCCAGTGCTCGGATGTGGCAACAAACCAGCTGAGGAGTTTGCGCTCAACTGCGGCAGGTTTGTCGAAGGTTTCGAGTCGCCGCAAACACGAGAGGTCCTTGATCATACAGTCGTAACTGTGCACAATAATCATGAGGCTGACAGGCCCACAGAAGAACCAGACTTCTGCACAGTGCTCAAGTTGATTGAACGGGGAAAATGGGGGGGGGGGGTTGTGGTTGAGCGAGCTGGAGGGAATGAAGAGCACTCAATTGCGGTATCAAACGGGTTTTTCAAAAGTTTTGAACGACCACAACCACGAGAGGTCCTTCATCATTGTAGCAAATAGCTACACAACAACTATTAGGCTGATGAATCCAGTAGCATGTGAGATTAGCTGATAATCCCCTTCAGGCTACTATTACAGATATTATACTATATTCTAGATAATGTATTTGTATCTCTGCCTGGCAGAAATAAAAATAAATGGTTTCCTTATTTGCATTTTGCAGGCACATCAACAAACAAAATCTGAACTAAATATAGACTAGGTGGCCAGAGCTAACCTGTTGCTCAACAGTGGACCCCCATATCAACACATGGTACAAACTAAAGCTAACTTTCAGGCCAACTGTGGGATCTACGCCCATGTGACATCTGTGCCAATTAGTACCAAATCATTAAGATATACAGAATACAATAAACCAACCACATGACTGCAATGAATAAGGTGAACAACTACGCTTTTGTCTACGTCATCACTCTACAAAACACTTATTCAACCTCATGTCATCAAACAACATGTACGGTCCTCTCCAAAGCTCCGTGCCTCATTTACAGACAATCTCATCATTGATGAATGATGCTGCATCTGTGGTTTTATTCAGATGGGCATGAAAAAAAAAAGGAAAGTTTTTTTTTTTTAAACGATAGCCTCACAGACCAGGGTAGACACAGATGCTGAGCTGTTGCAACACCAGATGCCGGAGTCACCGCTGAGGAGAGCTGGAATGTAGATGTAAAAACAAACCCCAGAGAACAAGTTGTAGCTATTTCTGGCACAGTGTGCACGCTCATTTCTTCTTAAGCTCACCGCCGAGATGACAAACAACCGAATCTGTGACTGATGTCAGGGTTCCCAGTCTACCAATTTACGGACGCGAGTTTCGGTCTCGGCCAGGAGGCGACCCGAATCCTTTAAAGGTGAACGTTTTCCTCTCTGTTTGGTGGTTAACACTTCATTGCCAACCCCCCCCCCACCACCACCACCCACCACCACCAAGCCCAAGCAGTAACGGCTGCCTCCTCTTTCCACACCAGTGTTTCTCAACCCAGTCCTCAAGGACCCCTATCCCGCATATTTTCTTTGCAACCCTGAATAGGTACCTGTTTGTAGTTATTCAACCAATCAGCAATGAATTATGTGAGACGTTGCACACCTTACATAATTAAGTGCTGCGAGATGATTGGTCGAGTAAGTACAAGCAGGGCTACCTATGCAGGGTACAATGAAAATCTGCAGGACAGGGGGTCCTCGAGGACTGGGTTGAGAAACACTGTTCCACACCCATCTGTTATCGGAAACCATGTACTGAAAAACCAACGCAAATGTAGTGTGTGGTGGACTGTGAACGAGGGGAGGCAAGTGGGAAAAGACTGTTTAGGCAAGGGAGCAGGGCACAGGGGGCAGCCTGGTTCAAGTGCAGGTTCTGTCACACCACACTTCAACCGAGGCCGCCCGTCATACGAGCAACAGGCCGGACGCTGCAGCGGCACGCGCCGGCCGGCCAGCGGAGAGAGTCCGTGATTTCCGTCTCCGAGACAAACGTGTGATCAGCATATCCGGAGGTCACGACACGCGCACGCACACGGAGCAGCCTGACAGCGCCGTCGAGCTGTGAAATCGTCTCCCATTTTACGGCCTCTCGGGCAGCGGGGGGAGGGGGGGGTCCGGAACACGTGGTTAACGACGCGCCGGGGTACCGAAGCCGCCGTCTCGGGCGTTTTGTCGTTCTCACTTAAATAAATCTGTTTGCCCCCCCCTCGCTCTCCGTTATTTGCCCCCCCACCCCACCTCCACCCCAACAGTCACGCACTTCGACCGCGGTGGTGGAGAAAAGCCAGCAGCGGCATCTCTCCGCCGACCTTCGTCTCACTTTCTTGCTGGCACCGTCCCGTGTTGTCTGGGGCGAAAGCCAGGCCGTCCTCGCCGCCCCCCCCCCTTCGCCAACCAGCTTCCCGCAAAATCATTGCATCACCGGCAAGCGTCCCCGGGACGCCTCGTCTTACACGCCGCACCGAATACGTTTTAAACAAACAAACAAACGACAACTTACTTTCAGCCGGCCGCTCACCCGCGGGAACGACGCTCCTCTGACGCGGTGCTCGGTCCGGGACGCTAACCCCGCTATTGTTCGGCTAGCGGCTAGCTAGGCGGTACGTTCGGCAGCGTTAAGCTAGCTAGCTCGCTGGCGCTTAACTCGGTGGCTAACGTCGACCCGGCACCGCCTTCGTGCTAGTTCCTTGTGGCGGGGGGGGGGGCGTAGTCTACAAACCGGCTGTTGTTGAAACGGCGAGCCGGTGAGAAGATGTGGCGCCTGGTCTCCGGAGGCTCCGCTTGCCAGCGAGCTAGCTGTTGCGCTATTCTCAGCCCTCCCCTGTCCTCTCTTCTCCTTTCACTTCCCTTTCCACGTACGACGTCAGAGTCCGGCGGCCGAACGCCCCGCCCACCGGCCGAGAGCCCCGCCCACTTCACGGACTTCTTTTGATTAATACGGGGGGGGCTGCGGAACAAGCTGGGGACACATGGACAAAAAGAGCGATAACGTCCAGACAAGGGTGGTGATGATAGTAAACAATATGGAATCACCTATTTATTTGCGTTTCTATTCGTTTCCCCCCCCCCAAAAATATTTCAATGACGTGGAGGAATTTACTTGTATATGAAAGCACGGGGAAAGAGGGAGGGCTGCCTTTCCACTTACAGGCATGTTACCCAAAAGAGTCACGAGATGAATAGTGTCTGAAATGTTTACATCCATGAAGGAGAATATATCAACGTATGGAAATGAAGGCATGTTTACTCATTTTAAAGACAACCAATTATGGATCTCGGACCAAAACAAATGAGCGTAAGAACAATTAGAAAATATAAATGGTCAGTGGTGTCAGCCTCAGAGGAACAGCAGATGCAGGGATCCGCTTCAAATTTAAATGTCTTATGCAGAAAGTAATTAACAGGGCATATCGCTGATACTGCTGTAAAATGGGTTTGTTTGACTCCAGGAGCAACAGGACACGACGGACACAAAGAAGAGGACTTCCTGCTGACGGGGAACCGCCACGTGGTCGCGCACAGGGCACGAGCTGAAGCCCCCAACGTGTTTCTGTTTAAAAACCACCAGACTAGCTGTTTTGTCATTGCACTTCTTTCATCCATCAGGTTTACACCAGCAGCTCTCAGAGAAGGCGAAAGCAGAGAGCCCACTTCAGAGACGGCGCACTGACGGACCCGAACCCGCCTCGCCAGTCCCGAGTATCGACTCTCTGCTCCAGCTGTCCAGGACAAGCTCACTGCACCCCATTATCGTGCCCATTACTCATTAACCTAATCACTAACTTCTTGAGTAATTGCTGACTCACTGCTCACTCACTCACTCACTCAATCAATCAATCAATCACCAATTATTCGATGTATTGATTAATATTTCGAAACTTCGCATTTCCGAGGCAGAGTGGGAAGTTTTCTCCGGCTTCACATCTGCTGGACCTGCCACCTCACATAACATAACACAACACACATAACAAAAACAACTATGACAAACACACAATACAAATGTAATGTGCAGGAGCAACAGTCGGATTCATCGGTCGGTTGATCAATAGAAGAAAAATGATTGCCATATAACAATAAAAGATAACAACAGTAACCTTGAATAAACCGGGGCGGTGTGACAAAATGATTTTTTATTGACGTTTGGTAATCGTGACGTGACCAAAGTGCGACATGCCGCCTCTAGGGGGCAGTGTCGCCCCATTTGGCTGAGCCAGAAACAGTGTCGCAGCAAAACGTTTCTTCTTCTGCGTCCGCAGAATGAGGTCTCTTAGATACGTTGGGTTAACTTATGGTCTAAATGATGGTAGGAGTAGGAGATACGTGTGTGGAATGAGCCGCAGGTGTGAGTGATCACCTACTTCTGACGTGTGTTACCACGAGAGGGAGGGGGGGGGCAAGGCAAAGTGGTGGTTTTGTGAAATACAGCTAAGGTGTGCTGTGGGCCCACCTGTTGGCTCAGAAACCTCTGTGCCACTTGGGAGCTTATGAGAGTTCATCTTATCTTCAGATTAACGCACTGAGTAAACAATGTGTGTCAAAACGTAAACAAGCATGTAACACAAGCACCAATCAAATTCTTCATCAATTCTTTGGCATGGCGGCCTTTTCCTCCATTGAAGATGACTTTATATGGCTTTTACATTTATTGAATTTTATGCCCTGCACTACTTTTTTTGGGGGGGGGGGCAAGAAGCACCTAAGTGAAGCACACAACAGACATATTTACACTGAATATACAGTTTCAATATGCAGAAATGCAAACTGTTTACCCAGACTAACAACGATCTCAACAGTTTGCTGCAAATGAAAAGCTTCACACATCCTTCCCCTTTTGCATACTCAGAATAATCCCCCCCCCCACACACAAAACAGCTACAAGAATAATAAAATCAACAGAGGGTATGCAAACGCTGTAATGGCTGCAACAGGAGGGTGGAAATAAATAAATGAGTATATTTGAAACACCGTCCAAGTTCCAAGGATCTCTGCCACACATTAGGCCACATGAGACGTCCACCACACTCACTCACACTTACATTCAGGTGTTGTTGTACTTATATGTTTGTTTTTTGGCACTAAATACTGTAACGTGCATGGATAAGTAGGCACGCTGGCCGCTGGCTGGTGGGTCTGACCCTTTAGTCAAGCGGTTAGCGACGTCTCCTGTGGTGCGGGCGACACGGGTTCGCGTCCCGGCCGCTACAGTACATTTCTGCAACACATGTAGACAGCCTGAATCCCACATAGCTCACATAACCTTCTAACGTGGAGGTTTCCTCCGCTGCTCCAGCAGGGGTTTCGGACAGTGACTCTGGCGTGGAGGTCTGGATGTTGCACCGCCACCCCACGAGAGTTCATAGTGGACATTTGCTACCCAGAATCACTCCTCTCCCAGACGGCTCAGAGATACGAGCTCTACCGGACGAGGCGAGCGTGTCTGAGCTTTGACACGTTCACGAGGGACACATCCTAACTCCCCGGTCCGAGCTGTGTCTCCTTTACCTCTCATGTTGTCCACATGCTCTGTATACGCCCTGGTCTTAAGGGTCATTTATGACCCGCCTTCATTAGACCTCTGAATTAAAGCCACTTAATTTAATTTTCAACCCCAGATCTATCCTGCATGAAGAAACAAGCTGTCATTCACCACAGACTGTGGGACTGTCTGGGTTTTCCCTCTCCACCGTGCAGGAAGACTGCATTTCATCAGTGGACACCACCCGTTTTTATAGGGTCACACACGACCCGCACGTGTCTTAGGGTCACACATGACCCCAAGACCATCTTAGCACCCTAGCGGTGTACAGATTCATGGAAATATGAACAAAAAAAAGTTTCACTTCTTTTAATGTTGGAGTCACTGTAGGAAGAGTCTCCACATTTCAGGTTGAAAAAAGATCATGTGGAGTCTTGTCAACACTGTTGTGGGCCTTTCTGACCCGTAGGACAACAGGGGGGGGGGGTTAAAGCTGCTGCAAGTTATGCTGAAAATAAGCAAAGCGTCTCTCCGAGAACACGCCAAAGTACGAATCAGCTCGGCCACAAAACTGTGAAATAATTCATGGCCAACATTTTGTTCGCTCGCTTGCTTGCTCCTTCTCAGCACGGGTTCGATCCAGTCCCTGAATCTGCTCGGCTTTGGGTTTGTATGTTAGCAGGGGTGAATGCATGTGTGTGTGTGTGTGTTGGTGTTTGCACGCCTCGTTAGCCGGAGTGTGTCTCTGTGCAGTCCCGATGACCGCAGCGACTGGCGTTTCTAAAGGAATTCTTGCCCTCTCGCACCTACTGAATGCCTCGTCTTTACGACCCCCGGGGATCTGGGCTGGTAAACAGCGGCGCTGCGAAACAAAGGGACACGGGTGAGAATATGGGAGGGAAAGCAGTGGGAAGATGCTTTTTAAGGACACATTCCTGAAGCGTCTGCAGAGTATTCTGTCTCATATTCCCTCTGATAGGAAAGGCCGAAGAGTGGTTAACCATCTATCGGGTGTGCAGGAGAAGGAAGACTTCACATGAAGGTGAGGACCCCCCCTCCACAGCGGCAAGAAGGTCTGTTAATCTGGGAGAGCTCGCTTTATACACCCATAAACTGTGTATAATGTCTGCATACCTGGTGGGGAAGGAGTGGAGGGGAAGGAGTGAAGGAGAAGGAGTGGTGGAGAAGGAGTGGAAGGGAAGGGGTAGAGGAGAAGGAGTGGTAGAGAAGTAGTGGTGGAGAAGGAGTGGAGGGGAAGGAGTGGAGGAGAAGGAGTGGTAGAGAATGAGTGGTGGAGAAGGAGTGGAGGAGAAGGAGTGGTGGAGGAGTGGGATCCCCATCCAAATTCTGTGTGAATGCCTGCACAGGTTCATGTGTGTAAGAGAGAGAGAGTGTGTGAAAACGAGATGGGGAGGGAGAGAGAGAGAGAGAGAGAGAGAGAGAGAGAGAGAGAGAGAGAGAGAGAGAGAGATGAGTCAAAGAGATGGATAGACTGGTGTGTGTGTGTGTGTGTATGTGTGTGTGTGTGTGTATTAGTGGGTGGGTGCATTAGTGCGTGTCAGATAGCAAAGAGTGCTGCAGTTATCTAGGAATCTGAGCCAATGCAACCTCACTTACACAGAGAGAGAGAGGGGGAGAGAGAGAGCGAGAGAGGGGGGGGGAGTGAGAGAGAGAGAGAGAGAGAGAGAGAGAGAGAGAGAGAGAGAGAGAGAGAGAGAGAGAGAAAGAGAGAGAGAGAGAGAGAGAGAGAGAGAGAGAGTGAGGGTAAGACAGGGAGCAAAGAGAGGGAGATTAAGCAAGGGTAGAAAGAGGGACGAGGATGACCGTGGTGCGCAGAGCAGAATACAAGACAGATTGGAGCGACAGCAGATAGAGCCAAACCTAAAACAAGGAAGGACAGTGGAGACTGGAATGAGGTGTTTGATGTAGAAGAGACTGGAATGAGGTGTTTGACGTAGAACTGTATAGGTAAGAAGAGACATCTACATACTGGGATGTAGTACACAGAACCGAGCCAAGATATCAGTCAATTTGCTGACAGGTCGGTTTTCTGAGAACCTTCCTCGAATGAGAGAGGAGTCGTTGAGAAGACTACCCGCAGCTTTCTCTTCCGACGACGAGCTGGGCCAGAGCTCGGGCTGAAACCGGCGTGAAGAGGACCACACGAGGAGGGACGAAGGCTTTTGACGCGTCCACGTTTCGGATCAAAATCTCCCTCGCCGAGCTTTCCCATGATTCCGACAGGCTCTCTCACCATGCTTGCGCTCCTGTCTCTCTGTGTAGGAGCTCTGTTGTCTCCGGACACATCCGCCGCTTGTCCCCGGCCTCCCTGCAGGGACAGCCTGGTGGCCATGCCACCTGCACAGGCTGGGACGGGAGCGGGAGCGAGCGCCGAGGCCTGCGAGGGTCAAACCGACAGCACAAGTTGCAGAGCGGTGGCCTCCCTCCCAGCCATCTCAGAGACCGGCAGGCACACGCAGGATCTACCACAGTTTCAGGTGAGTGACCTTTACTTCCGTATGGGGTCATCATGTCTTCTGCTGTTCCCATTACAACTGTTGCACCTCGAAGAACGATCAGTCTGTGTGGATCTTTATAGAGAAGCTGGACAATGTGACAGTAAGGGCTTCAAGTCTCGCTGTGCAATTTGGGCCGTCTCAGACGAAAGAGGACTAAATATGGCGATATCATTGGTCGTGGCTCCAAAACGGTGGTCCTACGTCGCACTGTGAGACAGGTTCAATTTCAGGTTCAGGTTTATTACGGTCTTGCGACCGAAGATAACTAGCCGGGACAAAAGTCTGACAGCCTCGGACATTTAGGATGCTCATCTCACAAAGTGACTTGGGACGCCCAGCTTGAAACCGGGACAATCCCGGACAAACCGGGACGTCCGGCCACCCTACCATCTCACAATGTGACCGCTGCTACGACCTACGTCTACTAACCAACCAATAGAAATGAAGCAGGAAATGACGCACTGACCAACGCGACGCAGAATCTTTGCTGGCGCCAAACACAAACAAACACACGGTTAGCATTGTAAACTACTAATAAGACACGTTAGCCGAGCGGTTAGCGATGTCGCCTTGTGGTGCAGTACACCTCGTATCGAATCTCGCACCGGGCAAGAAAATAATCGGTTACATTGGTGGCAGCGGTGGGATCCGGAAGTGTGCGGATCCTCAGATGTCTCTTCGGAGCGCGGGAAGAACAAAGCGCGAGGGCGCGCTTCCGGGGAGGGTGACGACTGTAAACTACTAATAAGACACGTTAGTCCCTAGCTAACGGGTCTGACCCTTTAGCCGAGTGGTTAGTGATGTCGCCTTGTGGTGCAGTACACCCCATATCGAATCCCACACCGGGCAAGAAAATAACCGGTTACAGCATCTTTGACCCAAATGCGACGGCTTCAACAAAACGAGCTAAAACGAGCTGCGGCGACTATTGAAAGGACTCGATTCCTGCTTGGGCGTCACGTCGCTCTACCGGCGGCGCAGATTGATTACGTACGCTGACGCGGCACGCACGCTGATGACGTTTATATGGGCTTGCGTCGTCGCCTGCGATTCAGTAGGCGTTATCGTACAGTCTGCATACGTCAAACTTGATGTCGTACCCACGTTTATTGGATCCATATCGCACAGCGTGGCTCGCAGTACACTTACGGGACTGCTAAAGTCTCACAGCGGGTAGGAGGCTTGACACACCACGCTGCTTGTGTTATGTGATGGCGGAATGGCGGAGGGTAAAGTGACAGCAAATGACACGACATCCCTCAGCAAGTGGAAGTTGAGTCAATCCGCGATCCGAGCGTGCTGTGGAGACCGGGCAGCCCACTATCTGCCGAGGCCAACAGGTCGCTCCTCTCGGGATTCTAGGGCCCTCCAAACTTGGCACCACCTAGCAGACACGGTGCAGCGATCAAAGCGGGGATAATTTTAGGGCTGCTTTAAAAGTGTCCTCATCATATGCCTGTGCTGAGCTCATACAGCGACAGGTGTGCGGGGGGCATTATTATTACAATAGATGACGTAAGTGTGAACCACTACTGATTGAGTGAGGCCACTGTGCGAGCCGCTGGATTTCTGTGCGCGCGCTCATAAAATTCAGCCACGTACGACTGTGCACGTGGACGACTTCATGCCCCTTAACTTTTAACCAAAAAAAAAGCCCAATTTCATCAAGGTCAAAGCCCATTTACACGTACTCTTCTTGAAGCACAACCAAGATATATATATATATATATATATATATATATATTTTAAATTCATGTTGCACTTTTCGAAACAGGGCTCACAAAGTGCTTTCCAAGTAAAAGGACACAGCACGAGACAGTAAAGAGCTGAGTCATACTATTTTTTTTTTATTTTTGGGATTTCCCCCCCTTTTTCTCCCCGATCTGGCCAATTACCCCACACGCTCCACCCCCTCTGCTGATCCGGGGAGGGCTGCAGACTACCACATGCCTCCTCCGATACATGTGGAGTCGCCAGCCCCTTCTTTTCACCTGACAGGGAGGAGTTCCCCCCCCCCTCCGAACAGGCGCCCCGACCGACCGGAGGAGGCGCTAGTGCAGCGACCATGACGCACACCCTCATCCGGCTTCCCACCCGCAGACGCCCGCCCAAGCCGGAGGTAACGCGGGGATTCGAACCGGCGATCCCCGCGTTGGTAGGCAACGGAACAGACTGCCACGCTTGCAAACGATCATTTCTTAAAATTCCCTTGCGTGTATTTATCTTGTGAAAACACCAAAAACCATCCTCAAAATGTCGTCATGTTATCGGTATAACGGGTTAAAAACATCATGACATGTCTGATTTCGTCAGTGAGTCCCAGCCCTGCTGCGGAGTGTTGATCTGATGTGGTTTCTGATGTGGGCAGTCGTAATGGGGTGGGGTGGGGTTACTCTCTTGCAGACGGAGGATGTCACCGAGCGTCTAGTTCAGCTGCAGCGCTGCATGCGCTCGCTCCAGGAAACAGAGGGCCCCCAGAGGCAGGGAGGGCAGGAAGGCGACTCGCTGCGGGCCATCCTGGCACTGATGGTGGCGGTGCTGACTGAGTGCGACCTCCACTGTCACAGCCAGGCGCTGAGGGCCATGGCCAAACGACTCGGTGAGCAACGTAACCTCCCCTCAGATCACATATCACCCACCGTCTCCGCATAAGACACACATGGTACTGTACACACACTCACAACCCCTCCACCCCACCCCCTCCCCGACACAGTAAACAGACTCTCAATAAAGCCTGCCGAGTGTTAGTCAAAGGTGAGTGCGTAGGAATGTAAGTGCTCTGAGGGAGTGAATGGGTGACTGCTCACCTCAGAGACGGGAGGGGGGAACCATTGTGGGTGGTGGACTTCCTCTGCAGCAGATATCAGGGAGTAGCAATTCTTTCTATCCACCAACAGCAATGCAATTTGTATGTCTTGCATGCAACTGCCTCGACTTGTTCGACAGAGGGTGCAGCCGTTGGAAGACGAGGGGAGAAGGACCTGCTGCTTCTACTGAGGAGCATCACACAGTATCCACCCACAGGTGAGAGGGCTCTCACGACGATGCGTCTTTGGTATTTGCGTGAGAGAACAACAAGGCCATCAGTCGATTCCTTGGTGACTTCAACAGCTTTGCACGGTGTGTCATCCTCAGTTGCCCCCTTGGCAAGGTTACATCCTCAGGACTGCGCTGAGATCTACAAGCTGGGGATCGAAGAGGATGGAATCTATACCATTCAGCCTGACCTGCACAGACCGGCTGTGGAGGTATTTCATGTTCACACATAACCCCCACCCCGACTCCCACCTCTACCAGGTATCTGCTGTCTGTCTGTGGCTCGATGGTTTTGGGATGGGGTTACAGTTGTGTCTTTCCATTCCCCCAGGCCAAGTGTGACATGGAGACAGCAGGCGGAGGTTGGACGGTGTTCCAGAGTCGGTGGGATGGCTCGCTGGACTTCAACCGGACGTGGCAGGAATACCGGGAGGGCTTTGGATCTCCGCAAGGAGAGCACTGGCTGGGGAACGCAGCGCTCCAGGCCCTCACATCCACTGGCCAGCACCAGCTCCGCGTCGAACTTGAGGACTGGTACCAGCAGAAACGCCAAGCCACCTACAGCAGCTTCAAAGTGGCTTCGGAGGCACAGAGGTGACTGCTGCACATACCGGCACTTCCATCTCCCAACGGGGAGCAGCAGTCGTGTGACTGGATGGAAATCCAGGTTACTTTGTGCAAAATGCCTGGAGACAGTGAAAAAATATCAGTCCCCTTACCTTTAAAATCTACTGTTGTCGTTGATGTCAGTGCCTTTGAGCAATCCAGTGGCCAGAATCGAAGAGAGTTTAAACACCCGAGAGTTCTCCAGCGCGCGCACGTGCGTGTGTGCGCGTGAGGCTACTATTGTATTTTTAAATCACGTCAGGACACAGCGCTGTCGCTCGACACAACCTCTCCGTGGCATTCTTTATTTAGACTGACACAGCATCAAAGGCAGACCCGATCAAACAACCCAGAGCCTGCAGGCATCACCAATCGATCCCAGCACAATAGAACAGCACCAAATCAAATGCAGCACTGTCGATGTGGGCATACATAACATTTCCCCCCCCCCCGGCAGGATTTCAAACATGAAAGGTTGACACAAAGTCCTCTAGGTGGCCAGGGCGTAAACGTGTGCGAACAGGTCGCGGGGCGGCCTGAGGCTGGGCAGGCCGAGGTGGGGAGGGAGATGGCAGGGGAAGCTGAGGCCCAGAAATGTCTGGGGCCCGTGTAGGAGCTGCATGAAGCCCCGGGGCGTCTCGCCATGCTGAGGGAATGGCTATGGTTGTGTCACCAGCTGTGTGTGGCGGAGCTGACACCTTCCGTAGACGACTGGAGTGCCACCGAGTGCCATCGCTGAGGAGGTAAGTGGCTGGGCCCAGCTGACGGGTGACTTGGAGAGGAGAGGACCAGTATGAAGCCATTTTATTGTCCCTGTGGGGCCTGCGGACCCTGACCCAGTCTGACACATTGATGTCTGGCACCCTGGTTCGTTTTGACTGGTCAAGCCGTTGCTTCATCCGCGTCTGCTGACGAGTGACTGAGGCTCTGACCCCAGAGGGAGGTGCCTGAGGTGTGGAGGGGCGGAGCCTGTCAAGGGGCATGCACAGTCCTTCACCAGAGCCTCAATATCTCTGTCTATCCCCGGCCACCACACCAGGTCTCGGCAGCGCTGTTTCAGTTTCACAATGCCCAGGTGGCCTTCATGCGCCTTATTCAAAACACGTGCACGGAGAGCAGCTGGGACCACTGTGCAAACCCACGTGCCACGCAGGTGTCGTTCCAGCAGGAGAGCTTCTGTCTGACTCGGGCGAACGCAGCCAGCTCCTCTGGGACCTTGTGAGGCCAGCCGTTCTGGATGTAGGTGCGGAGCTGGGAGAGGACAGGGTCCTGTTCGGAGGCTGCCCTCAGCTCCTGCAGAGAAACAGTGGCCTGGAGGGGTGTGTGTAGCATTTGGACAATGTCCTTTTCCACACAGTCAGTGTCCGTCTGTGGAGCTGGGGTGGAGACAGAGCAAGAGAGCAGGTCGGCGACAACATTGTCTCTGCCTGGGGTGAAGGCGGAGAGGCAGCCCAGCCCCATAAACAGCGATGGCCACTTGTGCTGCCAAGGTGTGGCGACAGTCAGGATTGCTGCCCCCCTTGTGTCTAAGAGGGAGAACCCCAGAGCGGAGAACAGGTCCCGGCCCATCAGGTTGGCCCCACGGCGTGCCACATGAAAAACTGCATTGGGCACCAGCTTGGTTCCATAGCGGACAGTCACTTGGAGAGAGCCAACCAGATCGATTTTGGAGTCACCATACCCACAGAGGACAGCTGAGGGTGCGGACAGTGGCAGTGAACCGAAAAATTGACTGTAGGTATCAACATTCAGGAGAGACACACTTGCACCGGTGTCCAACAGCAGGGGGATGCACACATAATTAATGTTGACTGTGCATGATTTGAATGACACTGGCCCAGAGCTCACCTTGTGAATGACGGCGGTTGAAGACTGGGGGGTGTGGCCCTCTGACCCAGCCGGGGAAGATCGACAGACGTTGGCAAAGTGATTGTGCTTACCGCAGCTACGGCATGTCTGGCCACGGGCAGGGCAGTTCTGAGCCCTTGAAAGATGAGACCGAGACCCACAGTTACCACAGGACTGTTGAGGGCGGGGCCGAGAACGCCGTCGTTGCAGTTGCAAGACGTCCCCAGTGGAGTCGGCGCCCGCCTCGCTCTGGCTGGGTTGCGTCCCGAGGGGCAGCCGTGAGTAGAGGGAGGAGTCGTTGGCAGCTTGACTGGAGGTGGCCACTTGCTGTGTATTTAGCATAGCAGCACACTCAGCTGCTCCCTCAACCGGTAGTGCGATGGTAATTGCTCTGGACAGCAGCAGATCGTCTTTTTCCAGCAGGAGAGTCTCACGCACCTTTGCGTTGTTGGTGTGTTCGATTAGCTGGTCGCGAACCATCTCGTCCTGAAGCGCGCCAAACTTGCATGAGCTAGCTAGCCCTCGCAAATTAGCTACGTACTGCCGCACAGACTCACCAGGCAGTTGGTGTCGCTGACGGAATATAAATCGCCGAAGGAGGGCACTCTGTGGAGCAGCGAAATGGGTGCTCATAAGTCCCACAGCTTCGGCAAAGCTTGTGACGTTCCCCAGAGACCCGAGCACACGATGACCCTCTGCTCCCAAGCAGTGTAGCAACAGAGCCGTCTTCCTAGCCTGGCTCACGTCGTCGAGCCCTGAGGCGATGATGTAATTTTCAAAACTATGTAGCTAGCGAGTCCAAGGTACCGGAGGCTCGCCAGGTAATGCCAGGAAGGGGGCAGGTGGTGGGAGAGAGATATCAGCCATCCTCGTCGCCAATATTGTATTTTTTAAATCACGTCAGGACACAGCGCTGTCGCTCGACACAACCTCTCCGTGGCATTCTTTATTTAGACTGACACAGCATCAAAGGCAGACCCGATCAAACAACCCAGAGCCCGCGGGCATCACCAATCGATCCCAGCACAATAGAACAGCACCAAATCAAATGCAGCACTGTCGATGTGGGCATACATAACAGCTACCTCTCTAAGATCCTGTGTGTAGATATAACGATCATGAATGAGTAGATTCGCTAGCCCTTGGCTAACGGGTCGCACCTCTTCGTCGACTGGTTAGCGCAGTTGTCCGTGGTGCGGGGAACCCGGGTTCGCGTCCCGGCTGCGGCGGTTCCCGGCTGCCCCCCGAATTCGCTACATTGGTGTCAGAAGTGGGATGGTGAGACCGTGAGGTCATCGGAAGCGCGTGCGTCCAGAGGCGCGGGGACGCGCTTCCCGAAGAAGGGGGGTAGTGTAACGATCATGAACGAGTAGATTCGCTAGCCCTTGGCTAATAGGTCAGACCCTTTAGTCCAGGGTGGGCAATCTTATCCAGGAAGGACCACTGTGGGTGCCGGTTTTTGTTCCAACCAAGCAGTTACACACCTGATCCCACTAACCAACCAGTAGAGTCTTTGCTGAGGAACTTGATTAGGAGACACAGTTGTGTAATTGCTTGGTTGGAAAAAAAGTCTTCACCCACTTTGGCCCGTTTTGGATAAGATAGCCCACCACTGCTTTAGTTGACTGGTTAGCGCAGTCTCTCGTGGTGCGGGACGACCCAGGTTCGCGTCCCGGCTGCGGCGGTTCCCGGCTGCCCCCTGAATTTGCTACATGGACAATAACGTAATCTTAACTTGCCTGTTTAATTAGATAAAGATGAAAACACCATGGTAGTCATTGTACACCCTCCACCATGTTGCCCTTTCTCTGCCCTCTCAGGGTACACATTAACACTCAGACGCTGTCCATGTTCAACTCTGTCCCGTCCAGGTATCGCCTGACAGCGCGGGAGTACTCGGGTAATGCGGGCAACGCCCTGAGCTATAGCAAGCGCTACAACCACGACGGAAGAGCTTTCAGCACCGCCGACCGGGACCACGACCGATACAGCGCCGGCAACTGTGCCCAGTACTACGGCGCAGGCTGGTGGTTTGATGCCTGCTTGGCAGCCAACCTGAACGGGAAGTACTACCGCGGGCGATACAGCGGCCTGACCAACGGCATCTACTGGGGCACGTGGTACATTCTGACCGACAGCCGCTCCGGAGAGCGCTACTCCTTTAAGAGGGTGGAGATGAAGACGAGGCCTCGGCACTTTACTGGACCGGTCTAGCCTCCGATCCAGCTGAACCTGGACTTCGGCGATGAAAAGTTTCACGTGCCCGCACATGTCAATCACGGACGTGACGTTTCCTTTCCTCTGGTAGTACTTTGCTGTCTATCACTCTAGAGGAAACGTCCCTGCCTCTTAATCCTTTTTAAGAGTAACTCCCCCCCCCCAAAAAAACACGTTTAATTAAAACAAGTGTTGTTCTACAATCTGAACTCCACTGGGTTACTCTTGTGAGCAGCTATTCCCTCTTGATAAATTCTTATTTAAGTTAAATGTCCATAGAAGAAAGAAATGTATATTGAATGTGCCTGTAGAAACTGTTATTGAAATGAATCTCCCCTATTTTATTATATATTAACAACGACTGAGTGGAATTTATTCGTTTCGTCAGCTATACGGCCCATCAGCAGAGTGTGGGGCATGTGCGTGTATCACACCAAAGCATTAGACGTGTATGAGTTTTAACTTCTACCCAAAACGACCACGGGCGGTCAAAATGACCGCCGGTTTTTAATCCATATTCTGCCACTTGAGATATTAATGCATTGCATATGTGTCTGTTAGGAAACGGCTGACGCCAAACTTAAGATTTTAACAACTATAATATTATTTTTAAGCGATTTAAACTTCAGAGAGACGTGGTCGAACTCGAATAGCAAAATGGAAAAAGTGAAAATATCACCCGAAAAACGAAACGGGAAACACATGTTGCTAAGCTGACGAAAAAAAAAAAAAAGGGAAACGCAAAAAAAAAAGAACTGAAAATAAACATTGAAACAGACCGAAACAATGACCGGAAGTTAAAAACTACTAGAACGACCATGGGCGGTCAAAATGACCGCCGCGGTATTTAAACTCTATATTGTGACAAGATAAACACCCAACTGAGATATTAATGCATTACATATTGTAGCGAATTCGGTGGACAACGCAACCACAGGAACTGCCGCGGCCGGGAAGCGAACCAGGAGACATCGCTAACCGCTAGACTAAAGGGTCAGACCCGCGAGCCAGCGGCCAGCGTGTCTTCTTATCCATGCACGTTACACTACCCCCCCTCCTTCGGGAAGCGCGTTCCCGCGCTTAAGCATATCAGCTCCTTCACGCCTCAGGGCGCATATGCTTCCGATGGCCTTACGGTCGCTCCATCCCACTTCTGACACCAATGTAACCGGTAATTTTCTTGCCCGGTGCGGGATTCGATACGAGGTGTACTGCACCACAAGGCGACATCACTAACCGGGTTAGCGATGCCTCCTGCGGTGCGGGCGATACGGGTTCGCTTCCCGGCCGCGGCAGTTCCTGTGGTTGCGTTGTCCCCCGAATTCGTTACATTGGTGTCAGAAGTGGGATGGAGCGACCGTAAGGCCATCGTAAGCGTATGCGCCCTGAGGCGTGAAGGAGCTGATATGCTTAAGCGCGGGGACGCACTTCCCGAAGGAGGGGGGGGTAGTGTAACGTGCATGGATAAGAAGACACGCTGGCCGCTGGCTCGCGGGTCTGATCCTTTAGTCGAGCGGTTAGCGATGCCTCCTGCGGTGCGGGCGACACGGGTTCGCTTCCCGGCCGCGGCAGTTCCTGTGGTTGCGTTGTCCCCCCGAATTCGCTACAATATGTTAGTGTGTCTGTTATGAAACTACATAATGACCGCCTTGGTCGTTTTAAGTCTGTATGATTTTTTTTAAATAGATTTTTATGGAGACATGCGACTTCGCAGACCTTATGGGACATTAACGGTCACACCCAAACTTTTCCTAAAAGCGTTTGCAAATATTTAACCAAATACCGAAACTACAGCGTGTGACACCGGCTACCGTACTTAACCTACTCTGTGCGCACGCAAAATTTTTTGAGTCCACGTCCGTGAGTCTCACGTGGGAAATCCACATCTTATAACAGCCGTGCAAAAGGTTCAGTACGGCAGGATCGGCTTTTGGATTAATTTCCGCTAATGAATAAGAAATGGCAACTTCGCTTTGACTTGCGAATAAGAGGCTTAGAGAAAGTGGACTCGTGTGTTCGAATTTGTTACTGATGCCGTTGTGACGCAGTGCGTCGTCATCAAGCAGGTGGGTAAAATACTGCAACGATCTGTAAGAATGATGAAACACGACGAAAATAAGACCAAGGATGGGAAAAATTGAATTTTCCTCAGGAGTCGAGATAAAAAATCTGGGAGAGTCGTCGTTTCTGTGCGTCCAGGACAACCACGTGATCTAATAAACCCCATGGTCGATTAAAGGGTCGGACCCTTTAGTCGGTTGGTTAGCGTAGTCGTCCGTGGTGCGGGAGATCCGGGTTCGCGTCCCGGCTGCGGCGGTCCCCGGTTGTCCCCGAAATTCCCCACAGTAGTCTAACAATCAATAGGAATGATGAAACATACAACGAAAATAAGACCAAGGATGGGAAAAATTGAATTTTCCTCAGGAGTTGAGACAAAATAAGGGAGAGTCGTCGTTTCTGTGCGTCCAGGACAACCACGTGATCTAATAAACCCCATGGTCGAATAAACCCCATGGTCGATTAAAGGGTCGGACCCTTTAGTCGGTTGGTTAGCGTAGTCGTCCGTGGTGCGGGAGGTCCGGGTTTGCGTCCCGGCTGCGGTTGTCCCCGGAATTCCCTACAGTAGTCTAACAATCGATAGGAATGATGAAACATACAATGACAATAAGAACAAGGATGGAGAGATTTTTTTTTCTATTTCCCTGAGGGGTCGCCATAACAACCTGGGAGAGTCGTCCTTCCTGTGCGTCCAGGATGACCACGTGGTCTCATTAGTCGAAGGTCACAGGTCTGGTATAGCACGCACAACAACAACAACAACAACAACAACAACAATAATAATTACAAGAATCGCCTGTACCAAGTCACGTGCATCCAGATGAGAAGATGCCGTCCGCGTGAGACCGTTTCTGGGGTGGTGGTCCTGCAGGGATGAGGTCATCTCGTGCGAGGAGAGGCGGGTGCCATAACAGCTGGGTGATACCCAGCTCCTCAAAGTCCTCCGCTGCGGCCGCATTACCCATGCTGCCCCTGCCCGCCGTTCTAACACGCGACTGAGAGGTGATGGGGGACCTTCAAAACGCTGACCCAGAGCTCTCCCTCCACCTCCAAGCGCCTGTGTTCCCCTTCCAGGGACGCCCGAGCGGAGCCAAACCTAAACAGAGAAGAGCCCAGATTCATTTTTCTCTGATACATGTCACCCCACCTTCCACCCTCCCCCACAGCCAAACCCCCATCACCCTGAGGACTGGGCTGGGAGCTTTGCCCTGGCCCCATGACCCCCCCCCCCAACCCCAACCCCAAAATCCACTACTATCAACACACACTCAGACATACATACACACAAACTGCCCTCTCACACACAAAAACACACGCTCTCTCTCTCTCTCTCTCTCTCTCTCTCTCTCTCTCTCTCTCTCTCTCTCCCCCTCTCTCTCTCTCCCTCTCTCTCTCTCTCTCTCTCTCTCTCTCTCTCTCTCCCTCTCTCTCTCCCTATCTCTCCCTCTCTCTCCCTCTCTGTCTCTCTGTCTCTCTCTCTCTTTCTCAATTCAGTGGTGCTTTATTGGCATGACTGCATTAATTACAATGTTGCCAACGCAGGTGACAGCGAAACAGGTCAACAGAGTAGCTCACAAACAAAAATAGAAAAAAAGGAAAAAGGAATAAATAGATCTGACAGAAACATAGAACAGCACTTGAACAGTAACTGACAGTGTTTTGGTCACTCACTGATCCTTAGGCTATAGCATTCTGACACATACTGTGCCCCAAGGTGTGACCTTTGACCCCTCCTAAAACAAGTGGCCATTGTTCTTTCTCATCCAGGAGTAGAACATTTGGAATCTGGTTTTCAAATGTCTCCTGGTGTTTTTCTCTCATTTTCTGGAATATCTCACAATTTAGCAGGAAGTGCATCTCTGTCTCCACCTCACCTGCCGGCCAGTGACCACATATTCTTTGCTCTTTTGGTAGCCAAGATGTTTTGTGTGTCTGCCCTTTTCAGTGGCTAGACTGTGGTCAGTGAGCCTGTACTTGGTGGGGATGTGTCTGTGCTGACTGTCTCGGACAGTGGACAGTCAGTCAGTTTGTCTTCTCTTTTTAGAGCCACATAACATTCTCGTTGTGTTGTCATTTGGTTTGTGTGTCCCAGTGTTCCACATATGAGTTGTTGCATTGTGTGATGGTGTGGTTTACTCTAGTCTGGTTGGTCAGCAGTGCTGGTCTGAAACTCACCATCACTCTCTCTCTCTCTCTCTCGCTCTCTCTCTCACACACACATACACACACGCACACGCACGCACGCACACACACACACACACAAACACACTGAGCGTTGCCACTGTTTGCAGGAGTGGCGTCAGGCGGGCGGCTCTTCTCTGGCCGTGGTTCACAGGGCTTTTCCAGGAGTTTAGTATACGTGATGAAGGGGATGTGAGGTTAGTGTTGTGTGTGTGTGTGTGTGTGTGCATGAACATGAAGATGGTGGGGTTGCACAGTTTAGGGTGCGTGTAAACGGCTGTGTCTATTTTTGCAGCATTCACGATAACCCGCCCGTCTCTCCCAGCAGGCAGACCGTCTAAAAATACCAGAGGGGTATGAGAAGCCGTGTAGGACAGAAACATTGGAGTATTTGTACACACGCACTGGAATCTGCTTGCCCACACCACTGAAACTCTTACACACATACATTCTCCACTAGTGCTTTACCTCTGAAACAAGCAGTCACATACACTTACCATGTCTCACACAACTCAAAATATAATTTCCAGTGTTTTGTTCTGAATTTGTCAATGGGGGAGAGACGATTTTTGGGGGGTGAGTGAAAATTTTCAGTGTCTGAGACGAACCATTTTCAGTGATACCGGAAGCTTATTCATTGTCACCGGAAGTTAACACGGCCTCTCATAAAAGAGAGGCCTACTTATTGCATTAATCTCTGTAGCTTCAGGTATGGACAGAACAATGCGCAAATTATTACTTGCTTACTTACTAATATTTTTTATGACCCGCGACCAAACTTTAATAGTTACTGCAAACACGGACGATGTTGTCGATATTTTATGGAGCATCTTACGCTGTCTTGAAGGAATGCAGGCTGACCCGACGGCTATGTACACTGCTCAAAAAAATAAAGTGAACACATAAGCAATGCAATGTAGCTCCAAGTCAATCACACTTTTGAGATATCAACCTGTCCAATTAGGAAGCAACACTGATTTGTGAATCAATTTCACCTGTTGGTAAATTGTCTAATTTCCACCAGGTGGAAATTAGACAATTTGCAAGACAACCCCTATAACAGGAATGGATTTGCAGGTGGTGGCCACAGACCATTTGCCTGTCCTCATCTTTTCTGGCCGATCTTTGGTTAGTTTTTCATTTTGCTAGTGCCCTCACCACTAGAGGTGGCATGAGGTGGTATCTGCAACCTACAGAAGTTGCTCAGGTAGTGCAGCTCATCCAGGATGGCACATCAATGCGTGCTGTGGCAAGAAGATTTGATGTGTCTCCCAGCACAGTGTCCAGAGCATGGAGGAGGTACCAGGAGACAGGCCAGTACACCAGGAGACGTGGAGGGGGCCGCAGGAGGACAACAACCCCGCAGCAGGACCGCTATCTGGTCCTTTGTGCAAGGAGGAACAGGAGGAGCACTGCCGGAGCCCTACAAAACGACCTTCAACAGGCCACTAATGTGCAGGTTTCTGCTCAAACAGTGAGAAACAGAATGCATGAGGATGGTATGAGGGCCCGACGTCCACAATTGGGGCCTGTGCTCACAGCCCAACACCGTGCAGCCCGATTGACCTTTGCCAGAGAACATCTTGGTTGGCAGATTCGCCATTGGCGCCCTGTGCTCTTCACAGATGAGAGCAGGTTCACACTGAACACATGTGACAGACGCAAGAGAGTCTGGAGACGCTGTGGAGAACGTTCTGCTGCCTGCAACATCCTCCAGCATGACCGGTTTGGCGGTGGGTCAGTGATGGTCTGGGGAGGCATATCCTTGGAGGGCCACACAGACCTCTACGTGCTAGCCAGAGGTACCATGACTGCCATTAGGTACCGGGATGAGATCCTCAGACCCATTGTCAGACCATATGCTGGTGCAGTGGGCCCTGGGTTCCTGCTCATGCATGACAATGCTCGTCCTCATGTGGCCAGAGTGTGTCAGCAGTTCCTGTATGTCGAGGGCATTGATGCTATGGACTGGCCTGCACGTTCCCCAGACCTGAATCCAATCGAGCACCTCTGGGACATCATGTCTCGTACCATCCGCCAACACGATGTCGCACCACAGACTGTCCAGGAGTTGACCGATGCCCTGATCCAGGTCTGGGAGGAGATCCCTCAGGAGACCATCCGTCATCTCATCAGGAGCATGCCCAGACGTTGTAGGGAGTGCATACAGGCACGTGGAGGCCACACACACTACCTAGCCTCATTTTGAATCGTCTTGAAGAATTTGCACAGAAGTTGGATCAGCCTATGTTCTCATTTTCCACTTTGATTTTGAGTATGATTCTGAATCCAGACCTTAATGGGCTAATGATTTTGATTTCCATTGATCATTCTTAGGTTATTTTGCTCCAAACACATTCCTCTGTGTTATAAATAAAGATTTTCAGCTGAAATATTTCATTCATCGAGGTCTATATTGTGTTTTTAGGTGTTCCCTTTATTTTTTTGAGCAGTATATTTCGAACAACTCGGGGCCCATGCAAGAACGGTACTTTCCATCACAAATATTGTCCGCCAGAATGGTGGCTTGGAGGGAGGTGAGAGAATGTACATTATTACTGGAGTCTTTATGTAAGCACATATTTGTAATTCTGCAACAGCATCAGGATCAGACGACAGAAAGTGACACGACCGCCCTTGCACCCACTACCAACACAGGAACGCCTGGTCGTCAACGCTATGATTTGACAGCGGAACAGATTCGTTTATGTTTGGATCTTGGGTTTAATTGGCAAGGCATTGCCTCCCTTTTTCGGATTAATCGCCGTACTTTGTTTCGCCATCGACAACGTCTGCGTATCCCATCTCTCCAGTACACCCAACTCTCAGGCGAGAACCTTATGTCAAACATAAGATGCATTTTGGAGAACACTCCAAACGCAGGTGAGACCTCCTATGTGCGGGGCAGCCTGCGCTCCATGGGGATTCGCGTGCAGCGATGGAGAGTTCGTGAAGCCCTGCGTGTTATAGACCCAGTTGGACGATGTGTGCGTCACAGACAGGCTCTTCGCCGCAGGATTTACACTGTAAGAGGGTCGAATGAGTTATGGTATGTTAATTATTATTATTATTATTATTATTATTATTATTATAAAGCCTGTGTGGCCATCATTCACAATGTCAGAAAGAAATCAACATAGCCCTATCACTCAATATATGTCCTGTCATATTCTTTCACAGGCACATAGATGGCAACCATACATTGATCAATTGGATAATGGTTTTCCACGGATGCGTTGATGGTTACAGCCGAACCATTATATACCTAGGCTGTTTAACAAACAACAGGGCATCCAGTGTGCTAACGCTCTTTCAGGAGGGAATGCGCAACTTTGGGATGCCATCAAGAGTTCGATGTGATCACGGGACGGAGAACGTGGAGGTCGCTTGCTTCATGCTCGGCAGGAGAGGACTACATAGGAGAAGTGTAATCGTTGGCCGCAGCGTGCACAACCAACGAATCGAGACTATGGGCGGAGCTAAATCGTGTGGTTTCTTATTTCTACGCAGACCTGTTTACGTTCATGGAAAACCAAAACTTGCTCGATTCGCTGTCAGAGTTGCACATATTTGCCCTGCACTACGTCTACTTACCACGCATCCAAGGATCGGTTAGGGAATTCCGTGATCAGTGGAATCATCATGGGCTGTCTACTGAGAACTACAGGACACCACTGCAGTTGTGGCTCAGAGGAGCCATTGGCCATATTGGACAGGATGTCACAGGTGTCAACGGTGTGTTGGACCCTATAGACCCCCAGGGTGGGCTTACAGCTGACAGTACAACATCGACTGATATCCAACCAAATAGCATAGTGGTTCCCGGCAGTACATTTCATGTGAATGACTCTACAATGATGGAGATCTGTCAAACAATCAATCCTTTAAATGACGATGGAAACTATGGGATTAATCATTTTGTCGCTTTAGTACATTTATTGGAAACAAGCCATTCCATTGGATTGCTAAACATGTTGTCTTAGCACATGAAAATAATTGTAAAAAAAAGAAGTTCAAAACCAAATGCATCAATGCATTCATTCATGTATACTCCAGATGTAGTATACTTTTACTTTTACCTTTACCTGTGTAACTTCTGTGAAAACAAACTAGAGAAACTAGAATATACACAACTAGAAACTAGAACATCTGCAAGTGCATTATTTTAAATCAACCATTTAAGATCTTAGGCCATTCCAAATCCTTGGGTGTTCTGAATGGCAAAATGCATAGCGTTTTTGAAATCATCATAGCTGGCATGGATTGGCAAATGTAGACAATTAATACATGTGTTGGCTGTTGGATATTTTCCACCGTTGTGCAAAAACTCCACCGAGGGCTGTGGTGCGAAGCCAATTGGTGGCACCATATTGGACCCCGTGGCAAACGTCAGTATCTCCTGTAGGGTTGTGGTCCCTGATTCCTCTGATTGGAGAAAGACAGACAGACATGCACACTTATATACCTCCAATGACTGACCACAAATAGTATGAGATAGTAGAGAAGTGCCCACATTCCACCACATCCTGTCTATTTGGAATTACTAAAACACAAATTATTATATCTACCTTCTGCGTCTTGGAGGAAATCTCTCCAGTACGCCACGACTTTGTTTTCCTCTCTTCTCCTATTGCTGCCAGTTTCCGACCATCTGATTTTGAAAAGGTCATCCATGTTATCAGCTGATAGACCATCTGGGGTATAACAGAGGACCTTGCAAAACACGTCTGAGTGAAGCTGGATTTTCTCAAGAATACTGAGTGTTTTCAGTCCCTCTCTGAATCTACATACAATGTTTGGGTAAAAACAAACAAAAAACACGAGGAGTCTAGAAGACAAGAGCAAGACAAGTAATTGTAGTAACAACAGCAACAGTAGCTGTAGGGATTTCCACATACATGGTCATTGGGGTGTGTAGACAGGAAACAATTCAGGTGTGGCCAGTGAAACTGATTGTGCTATGCTATTGCACTGCATCATATTTGTAAACACAGCAAACATACCTTTCAAAGGGTCCCCTCACACGATGAATAACATGGAACATCATAATGTCTTGTACTAGTTGATCCTTGTCAGCAAGAGAGCTCAGGTTCCTCAAGCAGCCAGCAGTAGCAAGATAGTCAGTAAGTGGTTCTACTGTTGCTTTGAGCTCACCAAGAGTTTTGGCTTCAGAAATCTGTGGGGAGCCATTGATAAATAAGTTAATTCTCTCCCTCTACACACACACACACACCAATATCAGTTATAATAAACTCCAAATCAGTACAGCAAAGGTTAAAGAGATTGTTCCCTTACTGTGAATGCACTTACATTCAGTTTACAAAGGAATCCACTAGGAATCACTGTTCAATGTGCTAGATTATGCTGGACCAACAATTTCAAAGTTCACACCCGTTACAACAATCCCTCAAAATACTTCTAACACACCTGTTCCAGTTTTTGGCGCAATTCGAAATCACCAATGTCCTCTAGAACTGGTCTGCACCCTTCGAGCTCGTGTGCGATCCAATCAAATAGGGTCTTTGAAAGGAAGGAAGGGGATGGGCCTCCGTGGACCAAACATACAGCCACCACTGTGCCAGCATGGTAATAGAGATCCTCACGTAGAGCTGGATTAGACAGAAACCAGATTATCATTGTCATTAATTATGGCTAGCCAATCAAATTAATTACCCAGTTTCTCTCACGTAAGGGTATACAATCCTGTGGAATCCAGGGCAAGGTTTAAGTGTCCCTCCTGCCCCTCAAACATGTCACACTGTGACAGTGCCTCCACAAGTAATCTCAAAAATTCACGTTTTGGGCCCCCTAGATCTATAGCCTCTTCACGCGTGCCCTTATCGTCAGAGAACTTTATGGTCATCGTACTGCAGGGGTTGTAAGTCAGCCTCCGAAACCCACGGATGGCACCATCCAGAACATTTGCTCTGTTGATATTAAATTTGCAGATGTCCTTGCTGTTAATGTTCTCAGCAAGCTCCTCCAAGATTATGGCAATCGTGACATCGTTTTTGGGGCGTCTACAAAATGAATTCCAAAAAACATAATTATAGCCATCACATATATATACATGCCTAGTTATGTCATGAAAAATGGTTCAAATGGCCTACAATCTCTGCCAATTGTTAATTACCATCAGGGACGAAACAAAAATAGGTAGGAATTTTTCCTATTGTACACTCATGCCATTTTATGTTCAACTATATTATAATCCTGTTTTGTTTAACTGAGGTAAAGCAAGCAAAGACAAAACACACTTACGCCTGGTCTTCCATGCTGGCAACAATGGCAGTATACAAATCCTCATCTTCCTCCTCGGATGAGTCTTCAATTAGGCTAATGTACGTTCCATAATTGCTTCTTACTTGGCCACTTGTGGATGGCTGTGCTGGATATTCTGAAGGCAACTGATGAGGGGGTGGAGTCTCGTCTTTGGAGTGCTGAGGGGGTGGAGTCTCGTCGTTGGAGTGGTGAGGGGGTGGAGTCTCGTCGTTGGAGTGGTGAGGGGGTGGGGTAAGAATGGTCTCCATGTCTTCATCACTGTCAGAAGTGTCACTTGTGACAGACTTGGAAAGAAAACACCAACTGTTACTGCAAGAAGCTGAGGCATGTAATTAACATCATTTAAGTAAGACAAGCATAGTTGCATAGCCATATATACAGTGCTATTTTTCGTGGAATTACTCATGTAGGTTTTTCAATGTGTTACGCTCACCTGAAGCAATTCTGATGGCCTGACATATATGCAAGCTCTTTTGAAAATTTGATGTATTAGGCCAGCATCCAGCTGCTGTCCTCTGCATAGTGATGGAGCCACAAGCTTGTTTCCACATGGCATGAGCATTTGCAAGCTGAGAAGGGAGAAAAAAGGTTTGAGAACATTATAACCCATTTATAAGTTATCACCACCAAGGCTAAAAGAGGAAAATCGGGCGCATTCGTCCTGCCTCAAACACGAATTACGATACAGTGCCATGTTATAGAGCCGAAATTGCAGTGTATGACTACACCCCGGGCCCGACGTTAAGCGGATAGTGACCGGCGGACAAAGCATTCTGTGAAACATGTAGTTCGCCACACAAATGGACTTGACAAATAGAACCTGAAAGTTTCAGAGCGTGTTGCATATCAATGTATTACTTGCTGACTTTCAATTTCAATAGCATTCAATATTTGCAGCGATGCATTATAGGCCTGCAGAAATATCATACCGGTCCATTTCTGTAGCATTCTGAGCAGCCTTATGATAATCTAAAATAAACGCCTGGGAGTACGTTCTGTAGGCAACTTGTCATTGGTCTTCGTCCTTCGAATTGAGTGAAAGTGAGCAGCAATACCCATTTGCCCACTAGAGGGCACTCCGAAACCAAACAGCACAGCACGTCTTGATATTAAAAGAACATGTACAGATCAAACTTACGATGCCACATCGCCCTTAACAGTTATATAGGGTGAGATGCGTCAATGAGGCCGCGATATTGGGTGGGTCAACATTTATTAATTAACAATGACTGGAGGTAAATTCGGGGCTGCAGGTATTTTGTGCTAAAAAGCGTTAAAAATACTTTTCACAACCAATGACCACGGGTGCCGTTTTACATTTCAGGATAGATGAAGTGCATGTAAAAAGCAATTATTCAACATTAGTTAAGTCGAAGAAAATAAATATTTCTTCAAAGTTGATAAAACATGTAAATTCATGTTATGGTCTGCTTATATGTTTTTATCTTTGGCATAATGAGCCTTAGCTTTTGGCAGTTTGATCATTTAAAACAGGATGTGGACATGCCTCCGCTGCCACTTTAACCACGGCCATCAGAGACACCTGCTGTGTCCCCGTTCACTCCTCCTCCTACCCGGCGACGCCCTCACCAACACGGTGGCAGCGCCATAGGCGTGCGGTCTGAAGCCCGCTGCGGCATCTGGGCTGGATATCTATGGGACAGATAGTCCGAGGGTTCAGCCAGTTTGCTGAAGAATGATTCATTTGCTTGTTGTTATGTCTGCACACATCGACAGTGCTGCATTTGATTTGGTGCTGTTCTATTGTGCTGGGATCGATTGGTGATGCCTGCGGGCTCTGGGTTGTTTGATCGGGTCTGCCTTTGATGCTGTGTCAGTCTAAATAAAGAACGCCACAGAGAGGTTGTGTCGAGCGACAGCGCTGTGTCCTGACGTGATTTCTAAATACAATATTGGCGACGAGGATGGCTGATATCTCTCTCCCACCACCTGCCCCCTTCCTGGCATTACCTGGCGAGCCTCCGGTACCATGGACTCGCTGGCTACATAGTTTTGAAAATTACATCATCGCCTCAGGGCTCGACGGCGTGAGCCAGGCTAGGAAGACGGCTCTGTTGCTACACTGCTTGGGAGCAGAGGGTCATCGTGTGCTCGGGACTCTGGGGAACGTCACAAGCTTTAACGAAGCTGTGGGACTTATGAGCACCCATTTCGCTGCTCCACAGAGTGCCCTCCTTCGGCGATTTATATTCCGTCAGCGACACCAACTGCCTGGTGAGTCTGTGCGGCAGTACGTAGCTAATTTGTGAGGGCTAGCTAGCTCATGCAAGTTTGGCACGCTTCAGGACGAGATGGTTCGCGACCAGCTAATCGACCACACCAACAACGCAAAGGTGCGTGAGACTCTCCTGCTGGAAAAAGACGATCTGCTGCTGTCCAGAGCAATTACCATCGCACTACAGGTTGAGGGAGCAGCTGAGTGTGCTGCTATGCTAAATACACAGCAAGTGGCCACCTCCAGTCAAGCTGCCAACGACTCCTCCCTCTACTCACGGCTGCCCCTCGGGACGCAACCCAGCCAGAGCGAGGCGGGCGCCGACTCCACTGGGGACGTCTTGCAACTGCAACGACGGCGTTCTCGGCCCCGCCCTCAACAGTCCTGTGGTAACTGTGGGTCTCGGTCTCATGTTTCATGGGCTCAGAACTGCCCTGCCCGTGGCCAGACATGCCGTAGCTGCGGTAAGCACAATCACTTTGCCAGCGTCTGTCGATCTTCCCCGGCTGGGTCAGAGGGCCACACCCCCCAGTCTTCAACCGCCGTCATTCACAAGGTGAGCTCTGGGCCAGTGTCATTCAAATCATGCACAGTCAGCATTAATGATGTGTGCATCCCCCTGCTGTTGGACACCGGTGCAGGTGTGTCTCTCCTGAATGTTGATACCTACAGTCAATTTTTCGGTTCACTGCCACTGTCCGCACCCTCAGCTGTCCTCTGTGGGTATGGTGACTCCAAAATCGATCTGGTTGGCTCTCTCCAAGTGACTGTCCGCTATGGAACCAAGCTGGTGCCCAGTGCAGTTTTTCATGTGGCACGCCGTGGGGCCAACCTGATGGGCCTGGACCTGTTTTCCGCTCTGGGGTTCTCCCTCTTAGACACAAGGGGGGTAGCAATCCTGACTGTTGCCACACCTTGGCAGCAGAAGTGGCCATCGCTGTTTATGGGGCTGGGCTGCCTCTCCGCCTTTGCCCATCAACCTCTCCTCAACCCTGCTGTGAAATCTGTCATCCAACCACTGCGCCGCATCCCGTTGGCTCTCCGTGATGGGGTCTCCGCCGAGCTGCAACAACTGCTGGAAGCTGGCATCATTGAACTGGTGGACGCGTCACCTTGGGTCTCAAACCTCGTGGTGGCTAAGAAGAAGTCGGGGGGCCTGCGTGTCTGCGTCGATCTACGTGCAGTAAATAAGGCAGTGGTCCCTGATAAGTATCCACTGCCCACCTCAGAAGAACTCACTGCTCAGTTCTATGGCTCTGAGGTGTTCTCCAAGCTCGACCTCAGACAGGGGTACTTACAGGTGCCCCTCCACCCCAGCAGCCGAAACCTCACAGCCTTTGTGACACATGCAGGAGTGTTTCGCTACACCAGGATGCCTTTCGGTCTCAGCTCCGCCCCTAGCTGCTTCCAGAAAATCATGGTCTCCGTGCTGGCTGGCATACTGGGCGTGGCCATTTATCTGGACGATATAGTGGTACACGGGCCCACCAGTGAAATCCACGACAAGCGCCTCAACATGGTCTTCGCAGCCCTGTCCAAGCACAAGCTAACTCTCAATGCTGAGAAATGTGTCCTCTCTGTGCTAGCCATCGACTTCGTGGGGTTCCGGCTGTCAGCGAGCGGTGTAACTCCACTACAATCCAACGTGGACGCCATTCAGGCCATCCCTGAGCCCAGCTCGGCCGCCCAGGTCGCCTCCTTCCTGGGTATGACAAGTTACTACCTGAGGTTTCTTCACCAGTACTCTGCGACCACAGCCCCCCTGCGCCAGCTGCTGCGTAAGGACGAGCCCTGGGTGTGGTCAAAGGCATGCTGTGACGCTGTGCGTGATCTCAAGACTCAACTGACTTCACCACCAGTGTTGGCTCACTTCGACATCTCCAGCTCCACCTTTGTGACCTGTGACGCATCAGCCACAGCGATAGGGGCTGTGCTGTCTCAAACCCAGAAAGGTGTGGAGAAGCCCATCGCCTTCGCCTCCCGTGCCCTCAACCTGACCGAGCAGCGGTACTCTGTGGGTGAGCGTGAGGCGTTAGCCTGTATCTGGGCTTGTGAAAGGTGGCACCTCTACCTCTATGGCCGCTCCTTCACCCTCAGGACAGATCACCAGGCCCTGACAGCGCTGCTGTCCACATCTGGGACAGGCCACAAACCTCTGAGGTTGCACCGCTGGTCTGACCGCCTCCGCCAGTACAACTTCAGCCTGCAGTTCACCCCAGGCAGAGACAATGTTGTCGCCGACCTGCTCTCTCGCTCTGTCTCCACCCCAGCTCCACAGACGGACACTGACTGTGTGGAAAGGGACATTGTCCAAATGCTACACACACCCCTTCAGGCCACTGTCTCTCTGCAGGAGCTGAGGGCAGCCTCCGAACAGGACCCTGTCCTCTCCCAGCTCCGCACCTACATCCAGAACGGCTGGCCTCACAAGGTCCCAGAGGAGCTGGCTGCGTTCGCCCGAGTCAGACAGGAGCTCTCCTGCTGGAACGACACCTGCGTGGCACGTGGGTTTTGCACAGTGGTCCCAGCTGCTCTCCGTGCACGTGTTTTGAATACGGCGCATGAAGGCCACCTGGGCATTGTGAAACTGAAACAGCGCTGCCGAGACCTGGTGTGGTGGCCGGGGATAGACAGAGATATTGAGGCTCTGGTGAAGGACTGTTCTGCCTGCCTTGTGAGTGGCAAGACTGGCCACCAGGCTCCCCCACCCCTGCAACCTCTCGCCTGGCCCTCTCAGCCCTGGGAACACCTGCAGTAGGACATTTGTGGTGAGATCCATGGAGTTCCCCACCACCAACGCTTCATGGTGGTCGCCTACGATCTACACTCAAAATGGCCTGAACTCACCACTTCCGGCACTGTGACCTCACAGATCATCATCGACTTCCTGGACTCTCTTTTCTCTCGCTGGGGCCTCCCAAAGACCATCACCACTGACAACGGCCCTCAGCTGGTCTCTGCTGAGTTCGCTGCTTATCTCGAAAGCAAGGGCATCCGTCATATACGCACTGCGTACTACCACCCCCAGGCCAATGGCGGCGTTGAACGTTTTCACCAGTCACTGAAGAACGGCCTCAGAGCACACATGGCCCAAGGGTGCTCTTCCATGCAGGCCATCCGTCACACTCTGCTGCACTATCGGGCCACACAGCACTCGACCACAGGTGTCTCCCCAGCCTCTCTCATGCTAGGCCGGGAACTGTACATGCCCCTTGACAGGCTCCACCCCTCCACACCTCAGGCACCTCCCTCTGGGGTCAGAGCCTCAGTCACTCGTCAGCAGACGCGGATGAAGCAACGGTTTGACCAGTCAAAACGAACCAGGGTGCCAGACATCAATGTGTCAGACTGGGTCAGGGTCCGCAAGCCCCACAGAGACAATAAAATGGCTTCATACTGGTCCTCTCCTCTCCAAGTCACCCGTCAGCTGGGCCCAGCCACTTACCTCCTCAGCGATGGCACTCGGTGGCACTCCAGTCGTCTACGGAAGGTGTCAGCTCCGCCACACACAGCTGGTGACACAACCTTAGCCATTCCCTCAGCATGGCGAGACGCCCCGGGGCTTCATGCAGCTCCTACACGGGCCCCAGACATTCCTGGGCCTCAGCTTCCCCTGCCTTCTCCCTCCCCACCTCGGCCTGCCCAGCCTCAGGCCGCCCCGCGACCTGTTCGCACACGTTTACGCCCTGGCCACCTAGAGGACTTTGTGTCAACCTTTCATGTTTGAAATCCTGCCGGGGGGGGGGGGGATGTTATGTCTGCACACATCGACAGTGCTGCATTTGATTTGGTGCTGTTCTATTGTGCTGGGATCGATTGGTGATGCCTGCGGGCTCTGGGTTGTTTGATCGGGTCTGCCTGTGATGCTGTGTCAGTCTAAATAATGAATGCCACGGAGAGGTTGTGTTGAGCGACAGCGCTGTGTCCTGATGTGATTTCTAAATACAATACTTGTGTCCCGACATGCGTTTGTCCAAATGGACGAATTGGCGGTTATGTAGCTGAATCCAGTCTAGTAAATGCAACTTACCTAACGTGGTCTGGGATCTTTGGGTGGAATGCTTCACGGAGCTTCATCAAGACGGTCGAATGCGTCCATGTCTTATCAAACTCAAAAGCGTTCAGAATAAACCCCCTCACATGCAGTTTCCTCTTCTTGTTCTGGCGAACTACAGAATGTTCTCTGGGGCAAGGGAGCAGGA
>JAJHIY020001893.1:0-2500 GCA_022114975.2 Lampris megalopsis
CCATGGTGGCTGGTGTGCCATCAGCTCAGCAGTAAACAGTTCCCACCCTTGTAAAAATGGATCCGGGGACCAGAGCTAACACAGACAATCTAATGCATTACAAACTACACCACACTATATGGGAACGCTATTGTACAGTCATAGTGGTTGTCATGGAGACGTCAGCATCACGTCTCAGTCTTTTGCCAACACGTACGTGTTCGCTGCTGCACCAGTGTTCGTCCTACCCGGTCAAAACATCTCAACAGTGGTATACAGAGACTGGAGAGTGTCTCCAAACCATGGTGAAGATGACTGATGGTGTTATGGAGCCTGACTCCATCATAGACAAGGAGACACTTAACATTTGTTATGGGAGAAAAGTTACGGATCTCCGCTTTAGGCCATTCAAGAGGGAAGGGTTTCCATCCAGGGCAACAGCCACAACACAAGGGGCTTCAAGTTGGATCAACAACCCGTTCGTGAGCTCAGTGATGAATTGGCTGTCTGGCTGGTTGTCTTCTACAGTGTCTATATACGTAAGAACGCGAGCCACGCCCCCTTTTAACGCTGGCCTTATACCCAAACAGCAATGATGGGATCAATATCCATCAGTCGGCTGAAAGGCTGTATGGGCCGCTGCCCACAGAAACCAGCCGTCAGCTGAGCATTACCCAGAATCTGATCGGCCACCACACATTACCATGAGGCTAAGAGCTGTGAGAGCGATGGCGAGGACGACAGAGAGGAGGTGTGTTGGAAATGGAGATGTGGGAGCGTCATAAGACTGAATATAAGAGCGGAGAAAAACGAAGGAGCAGGAAACAAGCAAAGCGATACGAAGAGCCAAGAATAGTTAACTGTTTGTGTTATGTGTGTGTGGGGGGGGGTCATCCACAGTACTCTTATATAAATCCACTTTTCTTTCTCGGTAAACCATATCTTTCACTTCGAGAAAGAAGTGAGACGGAAAGCCGCGGGCTGCGGGCTGGTCAAACACAGTCAACCTTCATCCAGCAACGGGCACAACGGCACGCATTGTGATGAAGACTACTCTCGCATGGCCGTGCTCGCTGGACGTTTAAGGAAGATTGCTTAACGTGGTTCTCCTTAATTTCTCCAGTTTTTGTGGATTTGGCATCATCTGGTGGTCTCGGCGGCTCGTTTTCACGTTGAAATCCCCAAAATCCCACTCAGAATAGAAGAGAATACACTTTGTTTGTCCTTTGTACGTGCATGAAAGGAGCGGCGAGCAGCTGCGGCGCCCAGGGACCAACTCCAGTTCTTCTTTCCACTGCCTTGCTCATGGGCACAGGCAGGGGTATCAACCCTAACATGCAAGTCTTTTTGATGGTGCGGGGGAAACCGGAGCACCCGGAGGAAACCCACGCAGACACGGGGAGAACATTGAACAAACTCCACACAGAAAAGCACCCGGGACGACCTGGGGTTCGAACCCAGGACCTCCTTGCGGTGGGACAACGGTGCTACCCGCTGGGCCACCGTGCTGCCCAACCAAACTTGACCCCGAAGGCCCATTCATATGCAGGTCACGACTTTCCTCAGCCGTGGGTTTTTGTCTAAGAAGATAATCCCGCGACAGCATGCGTATTTAGTGTGGGCATTTTGGAGAAAGGAGGCCGGTTAACGATGTCGCCTGACACGGTAATATTGAGCAGCGTGTAAGTCCACTCAACTCGTCTCAGTCAAACATCTGACTAAATCCAAGTAAACACTGGATGATGTTGAGCTTTGCATTCCAGCGCCCTACTACTGGCTGCTCCACATTCTTCTCTTCCTTTCGTGGCAGTCTTGACACGTCTCTCGGCGGAGCCCACCAGCACCACTGACATGCAGCATACAGAGGAGCGACGACACCGAACGGCTGTCTCCATGAAAATGCCAGTGCACAAAGGGATTAAATATGACCTTTTCAATGCAGAAACACTGATTGCATGCTCGTCTTTGTCAAAATTAACAAGTGAAGCATTGACGGGCCCGCTCAATGCGAAATAGCTTCTGCCAGCCGGCGTAGGCCGACCCGTCCTGATGCGTGTGACCCTGTAGGCTTTGCTATGATTCACCTGCAAACTAAAGGGTCTCCCCGCCACCAAATTACAAACCACATCACAGGAAGCGGCTGTCACTCCCAGATTGATTGACGGGTGTCTTCACACAAGGACTAACAGTAAACAATAGCCTCATGTGAGTCTCTGATGTTTTCTGATGCTGTAAAAGATTTGTTCACATCTCTAATGGTTGTACATACAGGCCCATATTTTCAATTACCACATCTGTTGAGGACCCCCCCCACACACACACAGAAAGCTTATGTTTCAATCTATAACTCAGACCCTTCAATTATGTATGCAGAGTCTTTAATTTTGCATGGACAAGTAAATCTCAGATTTGCCCTTTCAATGGTTTTGTTGATTTGTCCCATGCGTTACAGCCATTTGCCCTCCTAATGTGTGTTAAACCCTTCAGCTGTAACTCGGCAGGTCTGCAGCAGGGAAGGCTT
>JAJHIY020001893.1:5000-22500 GCA_022114975.2 Lampris megalopsis
GCCCCCCCCTCTCTCTCGCTATCACACCGCCTCTCTTCCACTTTCACACCCACACACACACACACACACACACACACTAAATAAACTGCAAACCCCCCCGAGGACCACAGACCTACATCTCAGGGAAAGGTGCACTCAGATCGCTCCTCGGAGCGTCCTCTTACACTCAGCAGAGCAAAAAAAAAAACCAAAAAGCGAAGCGTTCGAGCCTCCTTCCGCTCGGTACGCGTTGCCTCGCGTCCAGCCCGCCGGCCCCGCGGTGTCACCGGGTCACCGGGTCCGAGGTGCCGGAGCTGCAGACAGCGGGACATGATTCTCTTTTTAATTCGTGAAACTGAACCGAACCGGATCTCAGCCATGTCCGCCTCCGCCGAAGACCCTCTTTCTCCCATTCCCAGCTGCCTCGCCGTCCTCTGCTAAAATCCTCTCCAGCTTCTAAAACGGTATCACATTTCCTTTCTTAAACTGCAGAAAAGAAGAAGAAGAAGAAGAAGAAGAAGAAGAAAGGTTGCTGTCTCCAGCTCTTAAAATCCATGATCCATGAGGTCTCAAAGACGCCGAAGCAGGCGGTGACCCAGCAGGCTGACAGAGAAGGGAGGGGTCCTGGGAACCCAGCAGGCACCTTGCCGGGCTATAGGCAGGCCTTTAGCCGTGTTATAGAAACGGCAGGAAACAGCGAGCCGCGGCACCTGATTTACGTCATGCTGCAAACCCACACGTGGCCACATTAACCCGCCACGAACCCCGGGGCCGGCATGTACCGTGGGCCCCAACCGACCTGCACACCGCGCATGCGCAAAGAAGGGCTAGGGGCCCGTCTTCAAACGGCCCGGGTCTCACTCCTGCCTAAAACGACCATGGGCGGTCAAAATGACGGCCGGTTCTCAAACTCCATATTCTGTCCAGCTAAACGCCCAGTGGAGATATTAACGCACTGCACATGTTAGTATGTCCGCTAGGAAACGACGGACACTGACATTTTAACAGCTATAAAACTATTTTTAGACTATTTAAACTTCAGAGAGACGTGGTCGAACTTGAATAGCAAAATTGAAAAAGTGAAAATATTACCTGAAAACGAAACGGAAAACACATGTTGCTCATCTAACAAACGCAACGAGGCCTATACGAAGTGGAATGTAAAAAAAAAAAGAAGTGAAAATGAATATTGAAACAGTCCCAAACAACGACCAGAACTTAAGAACTACTAGAACGACCGTGAGCCGTCAAAATGACCGCCACTGTTTTTAAACTCAATATTCTGCCAAGATAAATACCCAGTTGAGATAGTAACACAACGTGCACGGATGACGAAAATCGCTAGCCCTTGGCTAACAGGTCGGACCCTTTAGTCGACTGGTTAACGTTGTCGCCCGCGGTGCGGGAGATCCGAGTTCGCGTCCCGGCTGTGCCGGTCCGGCCGGGCTGCCCCCGGAATTCACTACATTGGTGTCAGAAGTGGGATCCCCTGCTGTGATGGTCCGGCCGGGGACGCCCTATGCCGAAGGAGGGGGGTAGTATAACGTACACGAATAAGTAGACACCTTAGCTAAGGGGTCGGACCCTTTAGCTAACGTTGTCGCCCGTGCGGGAGATCCGAGTTCGCGTCCCGGCTCTGACGGTCCGGCCGGGCTGCCCCCCCCCCCGAATTCGGTACAACATGCAATTTTAGGAGGTTTCGGGGAGCGGTAGGTCTGTATCCCCCCCCCCGCAAAGGTATTAAACTTTGAAAACCCAAAACCGTCGAAATGACTGCCTTGGTCGTTCTAGTAAAGTCCCGAACATTTTCAATTGATATTGTGATTAAATAATGCATACTCCCAAATCGATTTATCCTTAATGGAGTTATCACAGACTAATTGACACACGGTGCACCCGGAGCCTCTGGGTTCCCTGAAGGTCCGAGGCCCCGGGGCATCTGCCCACCTTGCCCGGTCAGTGATCTGGCCTTGAAACCATCCTGTAGCCCTCAAACATTATCAAGCCATTAAAACCCCAACACAGATGTCCAGATGATTGGCATCCTTGCATGTGAAAGATCACAATGTTCCCGCCACCGCCCATTAACCAGAGAGAACTACTTAAGCTTTTACCAACAAGTGCACACATATTCAGACATACAAGCCACAACACAAAGGGCTAACAATGAAAACTGTCTTTTGGCCATCTTAACGCCCCACGCTGAATTCCCCCTGCCACACATTCACCTGGACAGAAGGAATGGGTTCACATGTGTGTGTGATGTGGAGTGCCACACAACCGCCACGCCCGTCCTAAGAAACGGGATAATTATGTCTTTTAGGGGGAAGGAAATTAAAAAAAAAAGAAAAACCTCAGCAATTAGCTTCTTTTTTCTTTCTGGACTATAGCACAGCCTACCAAAAATTAACTTTGCTCGCCACAAGAGGTGTGGGATCCTTACAAATAGGTGCCGGAAGGGAGGTGGTCCAGAACTGGAGGATATTGGATCCTGTTCTGGCAGGACACAGCACAAATTAAGTAGTGTGTATCTCAATATAAATAGAGATAGAGGAATAATTTTTGTTTTTTTACTATATTTGCTGTTTAAGCATCACTTATACCATAGTCATGCTACAGTGAATATTTCTTAGGACATGCAGCAGAATAGTACCTACGTTTTATAAAAGGCTGATGAGGGAAGCGTCTACAAGTCCCATCATATGTGCTCCGACATGTCAAACGCCATGAGTACAAAATAACTACAGAGCACTTCCTTCAGAAATTCTTCTCTTTTACACATACGATATGTCAGGTGGCAGTTACTTTGTCTTTGGTGACCTGATAGGTGAGTTGGCGACGGTTGCGTCACTCTTGAAACGGCGTATTAAATTGCACAAGACTAGCTAAGTCAGTCGTTTCCTGTGTTGGACAGCAGAGATGTTTCAGCTAGTGGGCAAAATCCACTTCATGGTGTTGTGTAAACAAAACAAACAAACAAAACAAGTCAACTAAGTGCGAGTTGGACTTTGGAAGTGCGTTTCTTAATGACTCTTGACTTCCAAACAGCAGCCGTGGCAGTACCAGTCACCACCCTTTGCTCTCTGCAGAGGCCCGCGTAGAAAGGTTGATGCTGCGTCTCTCCAATTAACCAGTCAGACGCCATAAAGACAAGGCCGACTCTGCTCGCTGGACAACCGATAGCTGAAACCTGAAAGCTTCTATAAAGGGGTTTCATTTATAGAACCGAAAGAAGCTTACGCATTTGTTTTTGGGGCTTGGCTAATGGCATTGACTTTTAGAAAAGAGGTTTGCAATGCATGCTTATTTCCCGGCTAACCATAACAAATTGTACGACATCGAACAGGATAGTATTGTGCCACGAACATTTGTACCTCCGAAACTAGCAGCAGACGAAAAAGGACAAAGTTGTGTTTCATTTTAGAAATAGAGATTAGCTGCGAGAACAACTTCCGTCTCTCGGTTACTACAAACATGGAATGCTATGAAGTAGAGAAAAAGGACAGTGGTCGCTGGGCAGTGGTGCAGAATGGAGCAGTACTCTGTCAGCAGGGGATGGAAGGGGGAATAGAGAGACACAGATAAGTGGTTGGAGGGATAGGCACTCTCCTAAAAGACTACAGACATGGTATTCGACATCGTCCACCCCATCTAAGGTGTTTCTAAGGTGTTCCCGCCCTAGGGACGTGTGGGTTCCTACTCCCATGAAAGCTGAGAAATGCACATTCATGCCATTGCTGGAACAGTACATAAATCATTCAGTGATAACAGATAAAATGTACACACATCAATAAATAAAAAAGACATTCACTCTGCTTTGAGAAACAGCCCCCCCCCCATTCCGCTGCAAGCCCTGCGGGGCCACATGAGAGGCAGCGGCTCGGCTAGTGCGTACAAAAATCCACTGGAAATTCGTTGACGAAAAATGGCAGAAACTAGTTGGTGTTGTGCCATTGTTGTTTGGAAAACCAGCTCAGTCATCTAAGCTGCCGGCCTGTGAAAAGGCCACTGGTATTGTTCTAGGAATGCTAGCATATACAGCTCCCTGGAATGGGACATTTTCTTTGACAGGTACAGTCGCAAATGAGCATATGGACAAAATGGGATCAAGAGAAATTCCTTTTGTCTCTCCAAACCTCTTTTCACTTTTCTCTAGACAAAATAGTTGCGACCTCTGCAAAGCAGCTTCGTTTCCTCTAAACTCGTGACCTTGGCAGCTTGGGAAACCGATTAAAAGTGTTCCTGAATTCTTATAATCATACTGTCTGCTTTGATCGCTCGGGAGTTTGTATCGTAGTAATGATTCATAACGCAGATCCTAATTTTTTGTTCACGTGCAACTTCTATAAAGGGCAGTTTTACCAGGGGAATCGCAATTCCTTTATGCCGCTCGTATTGATTATTATTGGCTAGGCTACTACATGGCTACTGTTGCGAGCAGGACGACTACTGAACAGTCACACAGGTTAAACTAACTCCATGCAGACACCGAAAATCTCTCAAATTCCCAAATAAGATTTGATGGCAGTTCTAGGATCTGTGTGGACGAGTTCATAGGAAGTGGGAGATTATGTAGTCCTATTCACTGAACTTCTCCTTCCAGTCAACCTTACCTAACTGGTCTGCTCTCTTTCATATACTGGGTCACCATGTAACGGTAAAAACAGGAAGTCACCCTTTACTCCCACATTTGAGTACATCGGCATCCCTCCTGATGCTGGCAGTCTAGGTTAGACTATACATCTGTACGCATCTTGGTGATGTTAACATAGTTAGTGTTTGCCAGGGTGCAGTTTCCAGTTTTCATGCTCTCGGGGCGGAAATCCTCTGTGCTGTGGTTGACTGCCTCCTGGATCTCCATGTAGTCAGATTTACTGAGAGTGGATCCACTGCCGCTCCGACCGCTCTTCTTCAGGTCTTCTGCTGAGTCGACTTTGGGCACGCTGGGGACGTTCAGGTACTGCGCCTGCTCCTCACCTTCTGTCTCGCGGTGGTAGAAGTAGTTGAAGTTGGAGACAATGACGGGCACTGGCAGGGCGATGGTCAGCACACCTGCAATGGCGCACAGGGATCCCACAATCTTCCCCCCGATGGTGGTCGGGACCATGTCTCCATAACCCACTGTGGTCATGGAGACCACGGCCCACCAAAAAGCCTCAGGGATGCTGCTGAACTGGGAGTCTGCTTCATCCGCCTCAGCAAAGTAGACAGCGCTGGAGAAGAGGATGACTCCGATGAAGAGAAAGAAGATGAGCAGGCCCAGCTCACGCATGCTAGCCTTCAGAGTTTGACCCAGGATCTGCAGCCCCTTGGAATGTCGGGAGAGTTTAAAGATACGAAACACTCGAACTAAACGGATGACACGGAGAATAGCCAAAGACATGGCCTGCTGGCCTGCCTGGCCGTCCTCTGGCCTCTCGGCCAGCTCTGTGCCCAGAGTGATGAAGTAGGGAATGATGGCCACGATATCGATGATGTTCATGATGTTGCCAAAAAATCCAGCTTTGCTGGGACAGGCAAAGAATCTAACCAGAAACTCAAAAGAGAACCAGATGATGCAAAGGGTCTCCAAGATGAAGAAGGGATCAGTGAAATATGTGGAGGTGTAGGACGAGGTGGAGTTGTAGAAGGACTGGTAAAATTTATGCATCTCCACATCTTCATTTCGGAAGACCGGCAGCGTCTCCAGACAGAAGCTGACGATAGAGATGAGGATCACCATTACGGAGATAATGGCAATGATGCGGGCAGGACCTGAGCTCTCCGGGTATTCGAACAGGAGCCACACCTGTCTCTGGAACTCATTCTCTGGCAGGGGCCGTTCCTCCTCCTTGATGAAGCCCTCATCCTCCCTGAAGATCTCTATAGCCTCCTCACCCAGCTCATAAAACCGGATCTCCTCTGAGAAAATGTCCAGGGTCACATTGACAGGTCGACGCAGCCTCCCTCCTGACTGGTAGTAGTAGAGGATGGCATCAAAACTCGGCCGATTTCTGTCAAAGAAGTACTCGTTGCGGAGGGGGTCAAAGTACCTCATCCGCTTTTTGGGGTCTCCCAGTAAGGTCTCTGGAAACTGGGAGAGGGTCTTGAGCTGGGTCTCGAAGCGTAAGCCGGAGATGTTAATGACGACCCGCTCACAGCATTCGTGGTCCGGTTCCGGGTCATACTGGTCGTGAGGTTGACCCGGATGTGCTGCAGCCTCATCAACAGGGTCGCCAGTAGCAACTGTCATGTTGGAGGACAATGGAACCTGCAGCTTTCAGACCAGGTCGGGCTGCCTCGGGTCACAGGGAGATAAAAGCTCCACACACTTGTGGTCTGAAGCCCCCACAAAACTGCCTGTGATGAGCTACAGGAAAGGACAGAGAGCAGAAACCAAAAGACTGGTGTGTTAGTATATTGTGCCTGCTATTGCCATATTTTCATTCCAGTATGACACTTAACTTTAATAGATCATTGCGTTTTTGTTTTTTTCCCCTCCACAACCTGGGTCTTATTTTGTAGTTTTTCGCCAAAATACATACTGGTTGGTATCATGGGGTAAATTGGACTTGTGGAAACTTGTAGTCTGACGCTCATGATCAGTTGTTCCGTAAGACACCGTTGTAAAGCTGAGTCCAGCAGCAGTCCCGTGTCCAAAAAAAGACCCAGATTGTAAAAAAAAAAATTGAATTTTCCTTTAATCCATGTGTTCTGTTTGGATCAAGACAACTTTAAAAACAAAAAAACAAAACAACTACTAACCGTAAATATTGTTCATATTATTAATAAGTAAGATGAAGAGGAGAAATTTGGAGTATTTTTGAATAAATTTCAACTGTATTGCCAGATATTCCAAAGGTGGACTGGCTCAATGTGACTGACGAGCAGCACATCCATCGTTAATTAGTGTATGCCACCAAAAAAGACTCACAGGCCAACATCCACCGGCCCACGGGGCTGCACCACTGAATGGCTTTGCTCATGCTGAGTATTTTTACCCAATAAATAAATTATCCAAATTGTTAAAGAGAGCAGCAAACCTTTGGGTAAGTGTTGCAGGCTGCATTATTGCAATACTTGCTAGCTAGCCAGTGAGTGCAGGGCGGCTGAAAATGGCACCGAGGGAGTGGAAGGAAGGCTTAGGACCATCTGAGAGCCCTGGCTCCACTGCGTCTCCGGCGTATGAGCTTATGAGCTCTATTTCATACGACCGCACAGTGGGATCAATATGCTTCCCAGTCATACCGTATCAGCGCTCACAGGCTGCAATTACAACAAACAAATCATATTACGTGCTGAGTGATCCATACAATCGCAGATTGGATGCATTCCTTCCTCGGTACAGGCCTTTTTTGTGAGACGCTCGAGCCTCCCTTCACACCGGCTCGAGCCCAGGAGACGAGCGGCCCATCAATAATATTTGGCTTCCTGGCTCAATCAAATTATTGAACCATGGATAATTTATCAGCACATTAGATTTTTTGTGCATTTGATCAAGATGAGGACAGCTGCCGTCAAGGAGAAGTGTCCTGCATTATTGAACAGCTCCCTGTGAAATATTAACATGCAGACAAATCACTTGAAATGACCCCGTGCTGATCAATGCAAGTGACACTTCAGAAGTAGGATACTGAGCAAAAAATGATTTGTCTTCAGACTTACTGAAGAAGATAGCCTGAATGGTAACATCACAGCATGTTGCGGCACAAGATATTAGACGAGATTACAGCATACCACATCTCTGAAGTTAGTTAAGGTTTCGACATGCCGATATTAAAATGCCCCCCCACCCCACCCTGCTAATTCAGAGACATGTCAATTCACAGCCACAGAACTGTGAAGAGACACTGTTCAGGAGTCCGAGCACCTAAATCTAGCCGTAGTGCCAAAGTCCTACCTATTCAAACTGGCATTTGGGTGGTGCCGATGTGGACGACTTCTTTACAGTTTTTTTTTGGGTGGGGGGGGGAGCCCGGCGGAGAAGCGTCCAGCTGTGTAAGTCAGCTCCGGTCATCCCACCATGCATCAAGCCAAAAGCCCGGCTCAAAGGAGAGGAAGAGGGGAACGAGGGATGAGGATGCACAGAGACCCCCCCAACACCTCCTGCCCGCCTCCTCCCCTGTGCTTCGACGACCGGCAGATAGCATGCTGTCTGGGAGCAGGGCGCGGATAGTGTGGGGAGGAGGAGACCCGTATGTGGTGGGCACACCGGTTTTTATTCTTTAAGGCCATTGTGAATGCTGGGATCAGCAAAATGTGACACCCCCCCCCAGAACCGATTTCCCACCGCCTGCAGCAGCAGCGGCGGCGAAGGTAAATCCTCTATATCTGATATCTGCAAAGACAGAGGGGACGGATGGGAGGCGTCGCTGTCACTGCCTCTGTCAGGAAGGATCCGAGCATCCTTCCACGGATCTCATCTAACGACCAAATCACCTGTTTGAGCTCAAATACACCCGTATTCTTCTGGAAGGGTATATTTTATGTGTCGTTTCAAACGCTTTTTTGTTGCAATTTGCCTCCTTAAAACTCCACCACAGCCTCCTAGCCTATCTGCTGGGAGGGGGGGGGGGGAGAGCCACACCAGCACCACGATGCTGCAGACCCACGGCGGCATTTTCAGTCTCATTTTCACAACCCATGCCAGGGAATAACGCAGTCTCGTGACGGCGCTGTTAATGGGAGGAGGAGGAGGAGGGGGGGGGGCATTATATCGCCGATTGGAGGCAAAACAGCCGTTAAAGTTCATGCACAGGCTCGTTCAATCTGTAGAAGAAGAAGAAGAAGAACAAAATACATGTGCATGTTGCGTTCGGGGTGGCAAAGCGCAGTGAGTTGGCCACAGTTTTTGGAGAGAGACGGATGCCCAGACATGCTCAAGCCATCGCAAGCCCCCCACCCCCACCCCCCCTGCATGTGTGGATCACGCACAAACACACACAACCGTATCTAGACTCCATGCACTATGAGACAAAGCAGCCGAGCGTGTTGTGCAGGCCCGCAGCAGCGATATCATGACACGTAACGACATGCACGGTGCAGAAATTCACCCTGGTCCACTTGATGCTGAGACGCATGTGTGTCTATCCGGCTCGTCCCCGCGCAGAAAGTGCAGGCTTAACATGAAGCTGGCGCGGGAACTCCCTTCTTTCTTTCCTTTCCTTTCCTTTTAAATTTCCCTTCCACCTTCTTTTATTTCAATAACCGCCCTTTTTTGCTTTTGGCGGTCGTCGTTGTGCTTGTTCCCCCTATCTCACGACGACGACCTGTTTCGCGCTGCTGCCGGCTCTTCCCATGCCACCTTATTTCCCATTCCGCCGGGTTGCACGGGGAAGGAAGGTGCGTGGGCTGCAGTTGGATATTGCAGCGCATACAAAGATCCCCCCCTCCCCTCCTCCTCCTCCTCCCACCACCACCACCACCACCCGCCCCTCCTCCGTCACTCCAATCCACGTTAAAGGGAACGCATCGTTCCCCGAACGAACGGACGGAGTCGACTCGATCGTGGCGATATAGTGGACTGCACATCAACCGACAGGTCACGGTGTGCGCGTGCACGGGTGGAGCCAAGGGCGGCGGGGGGGGGGGGGAGGGGGGTATGTTGAACGCCCTCCCCACCACCACCACCTCAGAAACAAAAGGTCCAAGCAGCACACCTGACTAAAGTGCGGGTTGTTCAGCGGCGGCGGTGGTAGTAGCAGCATCCTTCGTCGTGGTGTTTTTAAAGACTCCTGACCAGCAGAAACCACAGAACCAAGTCGTTAAGGTTTTACAGCCACGTTTTTACCTTAAATACGACCAGAAAGACACCAGATGGCGGACCCAACAAGTCCTCCAACCCGTACGACCACATACAGGTCCGTTTGTCCTCTAATTGCGAACCACGGGAGCGTTTCCCCAAATTAGCGCCCCCTACCGGCGGCAGGAGACATGCCACAGATACTTTTCGCCGCTGTGCATTGTGGGTTTTTGAGACAGAGTGGGGACAACAGAACGTGTAGTTCCTGTTGTTTGGCCGTCTGGTAGCGTAACTAAGGGTTGCTATTGGCAGCATGTTTACCTGTGAATGACGTCATAAGAGCTAACTTAGCTTTAGCCAAAAGTTAGCAAGTCAGCTAGCGTGGGCATTATAGCCGCTATGTGACATTACACTTTGCTTTTATTAATATTCGTTCTCACGAGAGCTTATGGAAGGTTACAGGGAAAGTAACGTGTTATAATTATGGAGGACCGCGAGGAAGTAACTTAAAAAGTAACTAGGTCGTAATAAGCTGCTTGTACAAACGACCCATAGGGTCGTTTTTTGGGGTGGGGGGGGCAGTCTCGATAGACCAAATAGCCCTCCCATAGACATCAATATTGTTTTATTATTTCTGCACGAACGTTTCGGGCATGCTGCTCTCCATCAGCATGCCAAAGGTGTCATACCCAATGTCGTTTACAGTCGATATAAACTAGGAGCAACAGGTAAATCACATGACACATTAGTAACCAATTACGAGAGACCTGAATTAAAGAAAACAAATAAATGACGATTCCTCAGTAAGACCATCTGGCATCATCTTTACTGTAAGTAAAAGTCATGTGTTGACATGAACTGAAAATTCATTTTTCATGCAAAATGTGTCATTTTGACAGAAAACGTTGAGTTTCCCAATTCTGGGTGAAACGGTGAGACTGTCCTCCACCAAAAAACGACCCCGTAGGTCATTTGTACAAACAGGGTATTACGACCTATAGTTACGTTTTAAAGTTAAGCGACCTCTAGCGGCCATTTAAATAACGGCAATCTTGTGTCTCGGGTGCCTCGTCATCATATGACGTTTGACCTTCGTTACAAATCAAAATGCGACGAGCCAAGAGATGGGGGGGGGGGGTGCAAGAACTATCTATACTCTTGTAAACTGTTAGTTTCTTCACAAATATTCCCAGGCTATGTTTGCTTACTTTCACACCTTCACTTTGCATGAACAATAATCAAGTCCTCATGTCCTCTAACGAGTACTTCATAATAAGCAGCATGGCGGGGTAGGAACAAACGACCTCTGTGGTCACGTGGGTTGGACGACTTGTTGTATCAGATACTTGAGAAGTGAATGAATGTTCCTTCTGATTACGAAGGACAGGGGAGAGAATTCAGCACCCAACCTTAACCCTCGAGTCACGTGACTGGGAATCGAGTCAGACTCAAGTCACAAATTTGATGACTTTACACTTGACTCATTACTTCACTTTGACTTGAAAGACTGGATACCTTCTCCAAGCCCAAGGATTAAAGTGTGCAGCCATCAGCTCTTCATTTCCATAATTACAGATCCACTTTGACTCAATCCACAATAACCCAAATATGTAAAAGCATTAATGAGTTGCATATATTTTGCTTATTTAAAAAGTTTGAATGGCGATAAATTTGATGAAGAGTGCATAGGAACTGGTTTACGACTTGAAACTCAAAGTTTCGGACTCAGGACTTGACTTGGGACTTACTTGTGACTTGAAATACAATGACTTGGGTTCAACCTCTGTTAACACTAAATTCAAGCACGGTGGTTTCTGGGACACAAACCTCACCGAACTAGTAGAGTCCAGTCAGTAGGGTGCAGATCCCCTCCAGGTGTACATCCTCTTCTCCGGTGTTTGGACTTAGGTGACGAACCAGCTGAAGAGTTAGCACTCAATTGTGGTACAAAACCAATGTTTTTCCTGCCATTATAAGACTTTTGTGCAGCGCCTAGGTCAACCGAATGGGAAACATGGAAAAGGAAAGTTTTAAAATGTGCTCGAGCTAAAAAAATCTGCCTAATTCTGCTCAAACGAGCTAGAGAGTTGATGAAGAGAAGGAGCAGCGATAGCGAGAACAAATGTTTTTTGAAGGTTTTGAATCACTGCAACCACGAGAGGTTCTTCATCATACACCCATAACTGCACAAAAATATTAGACTGAAAGGTCGGGTGGTTTGTGAGATTAGCAGCGCACGCACACACACGCTCGCGCGCGACCAACGCCCTAAAGGGGGTGGTACAAGAGGAAACCAGCCATTAGATGGCATCTAATAGCCTGAAACGTCCATTATTTGGCGAGTCTTCCAGTAAATTGCAAATTTTAGAATATTGTACAGTACAGCGTATTTGTAGATATAGTAGGTCAAAGGCCGACTTGCATAAGGTATTTTATGCATGAAAAAAAAGGAAAAGACTTTTAGGAAAAAGACCCCTCCCCCTTTTTAGAAGCCTTACTGCAGCCCTGATGCCTCCTCTTGAAGTTTCCTTGAGCAAGGCAGTGACACTCACTGTAAAACTCACTGCAAAAAACTTGCTGCAAAAACATCAACTAAATGCTTAAAGAATCAAATATGCACTATAAGTAAATTAAAGAGCGTGTGCAAAGTAAAACAGCGCAAACTATTCAGTGCATCGAGCGGGGCAGGCTAAGCTAACTGCTAGCCCATGCAGACCGGCAGTTCCCACCTAGCCTTGACTGTGTTTTTGGTGTCGTCGTGTGGAGTGCGGGGAGGTGTGTCGAAGGTGTCTGGCCGGGAGAGCTGGCGTTGGATCGGCTGAGGGAGCCTGGCCTGCTGCGCCCTGTGGGCCCAGGGACCACGACCCTGACCGGAGCTGCGCCCGAAGAGGAAACACCGAGGGCGGTCTGACAGGACGCGGAAGCGGGGCAGGCTAAGCTAACTGCTAGCCCATGCAGACCGGCAGTTCCGACAGTCATCCTGGCGTTTGCCCTCTTGGACAGTCAATTGTCATTTTATTTTTTTCTTGATATGTTGTGTGTTGTATGTGTTCTTGTAGGTTTTTTGGGTAGTTTGGATAGATGTGTTCTTGTAGTTTGGTTGTGATTTTGTCTTTGTGTTGCACCGCTGTGGGCTGGGGGAAACGGAGACTGTCCTCCACCAAAAAACCCATAGGTCGTTTGTACAAGCAGCTTATTACGACCTACAGTTACGTTTTAAAGTTAAGCGACCTCTAGCGGTCGTGCTGCCAATACTAAATGCAGACTACACAGATTGTTTTTAATCCTTATTTACTGACTACTTACCTTTATTAGCCTGTCTATGAGGCGTTGCAAAAAGGGTGTCAGCAAGTAGATAAAAACCCGAAAAGTATCTGTGGCATATCTCCTGCCGCCGGTAGGGGCGCTAATTTAGGAAACGCTCCTGTGGGTCGTATTAGACAAACGACCTATATGGTCGTACGGGTTGGAGGACTTGTGCGCAGGTGCATGGAATGAAATGACGAATAAATGTCCCTGATCCCTGATAACTTGATCCAGTTCCCATGCAAGGGGCGTGTCACCAAGCGGGACCAGACCCTCCACCGCGGCTCGCCCGTAGTTGAGTGCCTTTGTTCCGATTCCTCAAATGAACGCGGAGGCGTGAGAGCAGCCAGCACGCACGCGAGAAGACGTGCATACATGCGCTAGGATCGTGACGTAGGCTCTCGAGCGTCTGTGAACTCCCGCGTGCCACCTGTCAGAACTGTGACGTATGAATGTTGCATGAGGAGGTTTTCACACACGTCGGGATTTGTTGCGTGTGGGTCTCTAAGAGTAACAACTCAAACTGGTTCTCACAAAGATAGAAGTACAAGAACACACACACACACACACACACACAAACTCTGTAATCACATACTTGATGAAGATCTAGATTTCGGAGGATTTACGTTTATTGCAGTATTCAGATTCGGGGCACGGACGTCCCCACACAGAAATTAAGTCTTCTCTCTCCCTCTCTCTCTCTCTCTCTCTCTCTCTCTCTCTCTCTCTCTCTCTCTCTCTCTCTCTCTCTCTCTCTCTCTCTCGCTCGCTCGCTCACTCTCTCTCTCTTTGCTTTACTTCATGAGGTGTTAAAGTGGGCCAGGTGGAAACCCAGATACGTCTTCATCCAGACTCCACAATACCTTCGAGACCAAAACCAACTCCAACCATTCTCTAATTAACCCATGACGGGTTCAATATGGCACACAGTACTCCCAAGTCTGGCTTCCAGACACGTTGATTTAGGGATGATCCCTCATACACAATACACACTCTATACACACACCCTATACACACATTACACACACACCCTCACTGCACACACACCCTATATACACATTATCAGAATCAGGAACCCTTCATTTGTCGTTTCATTTCGGTTTCCCCCAGACCACAGCAGTGCAACACAAAGACAAAAACACACATCCAAAACTACAAGAACTACAAGAACACGTATATCCAAACTAACGCATTTTTCTAAACTAAAATAATAAAAAAATAAAAATCACTGTCCAGCAAAACGAACGCCAGCCACGATGACTGCCGGTCTGCATGGGCTAGCAGTTAGCTTAGCCTGTCCCCCTCCCGCGCCCTGTCAGACCGCCCTCGGTGTTATTGGATCTGCCGGTCTGCATGGGCTAGCAGTTAGCTTAGCCTGTCCCCCTCCCGCGCCCTGTCAGACCGCCCTCGGTGTTATTGGATCTGCCGGTCTGCATGGGCTAGCAGTTACCTTAGCCTGTCCCGCGCCCTGTCAGACCGCCCTCGGTGTTGTTGGATCTGCCGGTCTGCATGGGCTAGCAGTTAGCTTAGCCTGCCCCACTCCTGCGCCCTGTCAGACCGCCCTCGGTGTTATTGGATCTGCCGGTCCGCATGGGCTAGCAGTTAGCTTAGCCTGCCCCGCTCCCGCGTCCTGTCAGACTGCCCTCGGTGTTATTAGATCTGCCGGTCTGCATGGGCTAGCAGTTAGCTTAGCCTGCCCCGCTCCCGCGTCCTGTCAGACTGCCCTCGGTGTTATTGGATCTGCCGGTCTGCATGGGCTAGCAGTTAGCTTAGCCTGTCCCGCTCCCGCGCCCTGTCAGACCGCCCTCGGTGTTATTGGATCTGCCGGTCTGCATGGGCTAGCAGTTAGCTTAGCCTGCCCCGCTCCCGCGCCCTGTCAGACCGCCCTCGGTGTTATTGGATCTGCCGGTCTGCATGGGCTAGCAGTTAGCTTAGCCTGCCCCGCTCCCGCATCCTGTCAGACCGCCCTCGGTGTTATTGGATCTGCCGGTCTGCATGGGCTAGCAGTTAGCTTAGCCTGCCCCGCTCCCGCGCCCTGTCAGACCCCCCTCGGTGTTATTGGATCTGCCGGTCTGCATGGGCTAGCAGTTAGCTTAGCCTGCCCCGCTCCCGCGCCCTGTCAGACCGCCCTCGGTGTTATTGGATCTGCCGGTCTGCATGGGCTAGCAGTTAGCTTAGCCTGTCCCGCTCCCGCGCCCTGTCAGACCGCCCTCGGTGTTTCCTCTTCGGGGCACAGCTCCGGTCAGGGCCGTGCCCATGGGGCGCAGCAGACCAAGCTCTCCCAGCTGATCCAGCGCCAGCTCTCCCAGCCACCAAATGAAGACAAACTTAGACGTGGACAAAGACACTGCAGGGACGGTACTGGGCGAGGCCATTGTAAACGTGAATTTGCGCCGCCATCTTCCCACACCGGAAGCGGAAAAAAAATAAAGGTATATATTTACACACCTTATACACACACCCTCACTATACACACACTCTACACACACCCCCGCCTATAAGCCACCAGTCCATCTGTGAGGGGACGGAGGTATTTTTACACAGGCAGGCTGACCTGTGGCTGGCCTGTAACCCCTATTGACAGAGAATGTAAATGAGCGTGGTCTATTAAAGAAATGAAGGGCAGCCGAGACCTCAGTCTCACTGAAGCATCGGTAGCGTGATGATTCATCATCTGACGCCGCATTAACGGTAATTATCCCTAACCCAGTTTTCACCGGCGAGAGGGAAAAGAGAAGGGACGTAATGGGAGTATGGGAATAGGCCTGCCGATCGCGAGTCTCCGCCTAAGATGGCTGCTGCTAGCATTTCTTCCCCAAGGTTGTATTTCACATCCACTGTACAGTTTTATATCTCTGATTCCTCTGATTTATTATCACACTCCCTCTCATGAAAACGTGTGTTGCATTACCAGCAGGGCCTACGAGTTGCATTAACCCCCCCCCCCCCGGCAGAGGTCAACTCCTCCATCCCGTCTCTATTTCAGTCTCACCTTCAGCACCATTGATTCTGGGTCCGGTTCAGCCAAGCAGACCAAATGGCAACTCAGTGGAGAAACCCAAGAAAGATCTCCATCTTGTGCCAAACAGGAACCATGCTAACGACCTCCAGACTTGAGCAACCGCACCCTACAGTCCCCCGATGGGGAAAATGTGTGTGTTGCTCTCTGGGTTTTTATCTTTTCTCCGTTTTAATGGAACTAGTTGCTTCACTGGATACCACCCTTGATTTATATTTACTGCACCTGGCACGCACAATAGATGGGACTTCTCTAATCGTTCACGTTCAAGCGCCTCGTGGTAATTGATGGGAAGTCTGACACTCACGACACATGGGGAGCAGAGATATAGTGTGAGATGGTCGGCTTTAATTAACTGCAGTCGTTTCTTCACTTGTGTGTGAGTCAGCAAAAACCACCACTTTACTCTCTTTGTATGCTGCAAGACATGTGTGAGGGAAGAAAAGGGAGTGTGTGAGAGAGAGAGAGAGAGAGAGAGAGAGAGAGAGAGAGAGAGAGAGAGAGAGAGAGAGAGAGAGAGAGAGAGAGAGAGAGAGAGAGACAGGCAGAGATGGAGATAGAGAGATAACGAGAGAGAGAGACAGACAGAGAAAGAGAGATAGAGAGAGATAGCTAGAGAGAGAAAGACAGCGAGAGATAGAGATGGAGACAGAGGGATGGAGAGAGCGAGACAGGCAGACAGAGAGACAGAGAGAGATAGAGAGACAGACAGATAGAGAGACAGAGACAGAGCGATAGAGAGAGATAGCTAGAGAGAGAAAGACAGCGAGAAATAGAGATGGAGACAGAGGGATGGAGAGAGCGAGACAGGCAGACAGAGAGACAGAGAGAGATAGAGAGACAGAGAGACAGACAGATAGAGAGACAGAGAGACAGACAGATGGAGAGAGACAGACAGATAGAGAGACAGAGACAGAGCGATAGAGAGAGATAGCTAGAGAGAGAAAGACAGCGAGAGATAGAGATGGAGACAGAGGGATGGAGAGAGCGAGACAGGCAGAGAGAGAGACAGAGAGAGATAGAGAGACAGAGAGACAGAGAGAGATAGAGAGACAGAGAGACAGACAGATGGAGAGAGACAGACAGATAGAGAGACAGAGACAGAGCGATAGAGAGAGATAGCTAGAGAGAGAAAGACAGCGAGAGATAGAGATGGAGACAGAGGGATGGAGAGAGAGAGACAGGCAGACAGAGAGACAGAGAGATAGAGAGAGACAGCTAGAGAGAGAAAGACAGTGAGAAATAGAGATGGAGACAGAGGGATGGAGAGAGCGAGACAGGCAGACAGACAGAGAGAGATAGAGAGACAGAGAGACAGACAGATAGAGAGACAGAGAGAGATAGAGAGACAGAGAGACAGACAGAGATGGAGAGAGACAGACAGATAGAGAGACAGAGACAGAGTGATAGAGAGCGAGAGAGAGAGAGAGCGAGAGATTTCTGTTTATGGCAGAAGACTGCAGAGGTGTGTGTCC
>JAJHIY020001893.1:27500-30000 GCA_022114975.2 Lampris megalopsis
CGCGAGAGGGCCACGTGGTTCATGTAGCCGCCGAATAGTTCCAAACGAAGCTTGGCGGGGGCCCGCTTAGCCACTAACCAATATTTTCAGATTTTTACATTTATATTTCGATATAGATATAGTCCAACGTGACACATATCCTATGCGCATGTGTAGGAACATTAAAAGTAATATTTTGTTTGAAATTGACGAGCTATCAAGCTTTAAATTACATCGTTAATTTGATTCAAACGTGCTTGTAAAATGGTCATCATTGAAATGTCAACTGTAGCTTCTTACCTGTCAATTAACCTTTAATTAATGCGAGAAACTTACCTCCGCCATAGAAATCCTATTGCCCCGGGTCGCACTGTTTGGAACTATCCGGGGCGCGAATTTACGAATCCTACTATGGCCACGCCAAGACCCAGAATCCTACTATGGCCACGCCAAGACCCGATGCCTCTGATTGGCTAGTACTCGTTGCCTCCGTTGGTTAGGTTGGTTAAGGTTAGGGTTAGGGTGGGGTTAGGGATAGGGTTAGCCAATCACAGACAGAGTAGGGCGGGTCTTGGCGTAGCCATAGTAGGATTCGTAAATTCGCATCCGGGGCTCCCCATGATCCGCCATTGCTGTTAAATAATTGGCCCATTGACGTCTACGGAGTTGACGCAACTCCCTCTTTCTAGGGCTCTGATTACCTTCAGGCCGCGGAGGAGACGTAGGGAGGACGCTTCCGGTCGCTTGGCTGCAGGCGCCCGGATGGGCCAAGAGGGGTCGCTGGAGAACGACGAGTCCCCGCACACAACACCGATCTACACCCCTCGGGTAAGGGTGGCCTAATGAGGGCCTTACCCCGTGGCTTGAAAACGTAATACGCATGTGCGAAGGGGAGCCGTGACGTCACCGTTTCCACACGATTCGAGAGTCAAGATTCTTAATCCGTTACGTCTCATTAACAAAGTACAAGAGAGTAAAGTTGTTGAGTTTCGGCTCCTCAACGCTGCAGCAACAGTCGTAAGTGAACAACAACAAAACAGCAGCAACAATACTAGTGTGTGTGATGATGTAAGGTGCTCTGTGTGTGTAGGCTCAGCCCCAATAAATCTGCACACGATCCGGAACCGGTTTTGCTAGTTTACACGGCGGTTGCGTTTTTCCACTCTGGAACCCGGTTTCAGGCCCCCAAAACGCCGCTGTGGTGTGAAGGGACGGCCGAAACGCAGTGTGACCGGTTATTTTCTTGCCCGGTGCGGGATTCGATACGGGGTGTACTGCACCATAAGGCGACATCACTAACCGCTCGGCTAAAGGGTCAGACCCGTTAGCTAGGGTCAGACCCGTTAGCTAGGGGCTAACGTGTCTTATTAGTAGTTTACAGCAGCAATACTTTGCTGTTTTATGCTGAAAAGGTTGCCGTGGCTGCAGCGGCTGGACTGGTGAGTAAAACAGAAAGTGGCTAGCGGGAGAACAACCCAGAAACAAGCTAACACAAGCAGCTGCCGTGTGTGTGGTCAGCAGAGCCCAGTGCGCATGTCTGTAAGAGCATGTGCGTGTTTATGCGCTCACAAATGCACCACGTGTCTGATATGCCGTTGGTCCTTCAAAACAGCGCCGGCTCATCCAGGCATGGACCCCACAAGACCCCTGAAGGTGTCCTGTGGTATCTGGCACCAAAACATTAGCAGCAGATCCTTCAAGTCCTGTAAGTTGTGAGGTGGGGCCTCCATGGATCGGACTTGTCAGTCCAGCACATTCCATTGACGCTCAATGGGATTGCGATCTGGAGAATTTGGAGGCCAGGGCAACGCCTTGAACTCTTCATCATGTTCCTCAAACTGTTCCTGAACAGTGTGGCGGGGTGCATTATCCTGCTGAAAGAGGCCCCTGCCATCAGGGAACACCGCCGCCATGAAGGGGTGTACCTGGTCTACAATGATGTTTAGATACGTGGCACATGTCAAACTGACGTCCACATGAATGGCCGGACCCAAGGCTTCCCAGCAGAACTTTGCCCAGAACATCGCATTGCCTCCACCGGCTTGCCTTCTTCCCAGAGTGCATCCTGGTGCCATCACTTCCCCAGGTAAACAGTGCACACGCACACGGCCATCCATGTGATCTAAATCTTGTATTACTCATCGGACCAGGAGACCTTCTTCCACTGCTCCAAGGTCCAGTTCTGATGGTCACGTGCTCATTGTAGGCACTTTTGACAGAGGGCAGAGGTCATCATGGGCCCTCTGACTGGTCTGCAGCCCCATACACAGCAGGGTGTGATGCACTGTGTGTTGTGACACATTCCTCCTGTAACCATCATTAACATTTTCTTATTTGTGCCACCGTAGACCTTCTGTCAGTTCGGACCAGACGGGATAACCTTCATTGTCCCCATGAGTCAACACCCTGTTGCTTGTCTGTGGTTTGTCCCTCCTCGGACCACTGTCGGTAGATACTCACCACTGCTGACCACCCAGATAGCATCCGGAGGTGGGCCACTTCAGGCAATGATGCGGCACTG
>JAJHIY020001893.1:35000-54572 GCA_022114975.2 Lampris megalopsis
AGTAGGCGAGCCTCATTTACCAAGTTGAAAAATGGAAATCCCGGAACTGAAACAATATGGCTACCCACACTTCTTCTTCGCAGCCACTGGGCGGCAGGCGGGGAGACACCCTGGACAGGCCGCCAGGCCATCACACAGGGCTGACACACACACACACACACACACACACACACACACACACACACACACACACACACACACACATTCACATTCACACCTAGAGGAATATCTAAGCTGATAATCAGCCATACCGATAATCGGTCGATCCCTATTTCGAGCCCCATGGTAGTCCAACCTTGGGGGTCGTCCCGGGTCGTCCTCTGTGTGGAGTTTGCATGTTCTCCCCGTGTCTGCGTGGGTTTCCTCCGGGAGCTCCGGGTTCCTCCCACAGTCCAAAGACATGTAGGTCAGGTGGATCGGCCGTACTAGATTGCCCCTCTCATTCCTCCCATTCAAATAAGAACACCACCCGCACAACTCTGCTCCAACCATATGACGATGTATTACAGCGGAGTGACCAGTAGAAGATCTCACACACACACACACACACACACACACACACACACACACACACACACACACACACACACACACACACACACACACACACACACACACGTTTCTTTATATAAATACAATCTCGTGGGGGAAGGAATTTTCTGAATCCTAATCCCATTCCCTAACCCCAACCATTTTACCCTACCCTTAACCCTAAAATGACCAAGCCCCGCCCCCCAATTTTAACCCAACCTTACTTACCCTCGTCCTAAACCTGACCCCTAGCCCAGACATATAGTATAACCCCTAACCTCATGGGGACCAAAACAATAGGCCCCACAATAGGCAGGTGGCCTGGGTTTTCACTATGCTTATGAGGACATTAGATTCTCACGAGTGTCGATAAACACACACACACACACACACACACAAGAGCTTATTGGCACCCCCCCCCCTTAGTCACGGCAGAGTTGAAATACCCATCATCGTAAGGGACCGCTGGAGGTTGGAGAGCGGCGTCTGGTCTGTGGAAGAGAAAGGGGCTGCAGAGCTGCTGGAATAAGAGCCACACGGCGTACCTGGTGCTCTGTTTATATGGGTCATGTGTAAGACAGCACAGCGCAGTAATACATGACAGACACTGGCACACACAGTCCTCCCCCGGCACACTCGGCGCCGGCCCACAAATACACCCATGAAAGCCCTCGACAGGCGTGTGCGTGTGTGTGTGAGCAGGCCTGTGTGTTGTTCTAGCATGTGTTGGTCAGGGGAATAGCAGCAACCAGCACACACACACACACACACACACACACACAAACACGAGTGTGGGTTTCACACATTAGCAAATACAGAGCACACCGAGCTTACAAAGGCATATGGCTAACAGTCCTGGATGCGTGTGTCACCGCCTCAGTTACTTTTCGGCACTTTCGACTTTCGACAAAAAGCACCAGATCGTCGTCACTGAGTGTGTAGGAAGAGACCCCTTTGGATTTCAGGACAGAAGTGCCCCCCCTCCCCCCCCCCAAAAAAAACAGCTCACTGTTTCCAGGAATCCCCCCCCCCCTTCTTTTTTTTTTTAACTGAGTGTTTTCCCAAGAACACAGCGTTGAGTAACGTCAGAGTCTATTCCAGGTCCACGCCGAGTGGAGGAAGACCGTCTGAATTATATCCTGCTGATCCTGTGATGCTTCCCGTTGCAGCTGATGGTGTGTTCGTTCCAGAACAGAGACAGTCATAAAGCTGCAGCTGCATGACAAACTGTATGTGGATCATATTCTCTCTCTCTCTTCTTCCTCGAGGTTGTGTTTTCTTGGAGGGCCGGTCGACATGGCGGCTCCCTGGAGGCGAGGAACCGCGAGGAGGCCGAGGCCTCGCTTACTGGGAGATACGGCGGACGGGGGGAACACAGCTGGGCAGGAAGTGTGGGGAGAAACCCGAGTAATCCAGATCGAGTCACGTCACAGTTGAGTCACCTCTGCTTTTTAAATCCCATGGCTTGGACGGATGAGAGTATCGGACCCCTAGAGGAGGACCACAGTAAGTGCAGGTTAATAGGTGCCCCACATAACAAAGCAGTACACGAAAATCTTGGCAAGTAACACTTAAAGCTGCAGTACTGAAACATTCCAGTGCAAATCCTTCCGCCCCTCCCTCTCTCTCTCCCGCTCTGCCGCCTCGTATCACTCCGCTAAGCCCCTCCCACCAAACCACTTCCGCATCGCTCTTCAGCCCCTTACAGGAAACGTCGAAGCGAGACTCATGACACTTGTGCCGTGGTTAATAATCTGTCCATGTAATAAATATTATTTTCAGTGACTCTCTTAGTTACACTAATACTGTTCATGTGAAGCAGCCATTTTGAGTTGGTCTTGTTGATTCTCAGCCAATAGGAACGCCCCCTCTTTGAACCGACACGTGATTGGCTAAAATCTTCTGTCCCGGACTAGATTTTCTAAAACCTGAATACAGAGCCAAGAGGAGGTGCAGAAGTCTGGTGTTGTCTCAGACCGCCTGAATGACAACATGCTGAAAGGTCATTATGGAGCTTTTGCCCAACGATGCCATAAAAAACTCACCTACCCCAGCTTTAATATTAAAGCTACAATCCTAAAGATTTACCTGCAAACAAACGTCCCTTTGATACGTTATATCTCTGTCAGTTGTCAGAAAAATACAAATAAATATGAACGCTGTTGTGGTTGCTTTGAACGGTTGAAGTTGAGGAGGGCCTCTCTTGGAAAAACCGACAGGCTGCGTTGTGTTTGACATCCTCAACATGGCAGCCAACCGAGGAAGAGGGCAGATGGCGTCGAGTTTGGGGATAAAGCATCGCTGTTGTGGCTAACAAACAGATATGAGAGAGTAATCTGGTAAAAGAGCATTAGCAACAGCGTGGCCGGACGAAATCCATTTTATTGTTTCCCAAATTCCCTTTTATTTATCCCCGTTTGGGGTTTTCTCAGTTTTCCCCTTGTTCGTTTTTTGTCTTCCAATTTTTACTGAGCTCCGTGGACTCGGGGCACTCAGTTCTGCCCAGAGCCCAAACCCAACACGGCATTTAGCTGTTGCACTGCATGCAACTGGAACAAACTGCCCGGAGATCTCAGATGTGCCCCAGATACACTAGCAGTTTTTAAATCCAGGTTAAAAAACATTTCTTTTACTTGTGCCTCTGATCGAGCATTAAAACTTGCACCCCATTTCAGCTGCACTTCAATTCTGGAAGTAGATCTCTACCCACTCCTGGCAGGCAAGTGACTATTTATTCTTTTCTTTTTTTGTACTATTTTCTTTTTATAGTACCTGTCTTTTAATTATACTACTCTTTTTAATTACTAATTCAAAGTACATTTTATGTACTTTGTACTCTTTTAATTATATTTTATATATGATTGTTCCTATTGGTTATTTACTCTCTTTTAATTATATTTCATATGGTGGTTCCTTTTCTGTTTTCATTTGTGTAAAGCACACTGATTTGCCCTGTGTACGAAATGTGCTGTATAAATAAACTTGCTTGCTATGGAAAAATTTGCCCATTTAGCCACAACAGTAAAAAAACAACAGCAAAACGGTCATTTGTCCTCATTTTTTTTCCCCACGTTCTTGTATTCATTTCGACATTGTTTTCTCTACCCCATAAAACAAACCCACACGTCCACACAAATGACTTCAAATTCCTGACATGTTCACATGTTGTGTGATAAGCTCCCCCAAATCTCCAGATTCTGCACACTTCCTTGTTCATATGCCAGATAGCGTCCGGATGTGGGCCACTTCAGGCAACGATGCGGCACCGACGGCCTTCTTCTGGCCCTGACAAAATGGATGTGAGCCTGAAGTGGCCCACATGTATAATATCAAATATGGCCCAAATATGCCAAATCAAATGTGGGCCTTCTGTGGCAAAGATGTGGTGCTCTCGGCAACATGTGATCTGGATGTGACCCTGAAGTGGCCCGTGTGGTAAATGGTGAGTACGGCCCAAATATCACAACACAAATATGGGCCACCTTTGGCAAACGTGGCATTGCTGTGGCTCGGTTCTGGCCCAGATCTGGCAAACAGGAGCGGACCGCCCAAGTGCCATCATTACACACGGTATGTGGGCCGGATGAAGTGTCGGGTGTGGGACGGGTCCAGGCCACAGCAGTTTCGCTATCTGGTCAGGAGCACCCCACAAGCCTTGCCGCACAACACAACATCCTGTCCTTAGACCCTCGCATCGGATAAGGAGAAGAGTTTCAGAGAGGCTCTGACCCGGTCGTCCGCCATCATTCCACGCAGTATGTGGGCCAGTTGAAAGTGTCGGGTGGGGGACGGGTCCGGGCCACAGCAATTCTTTCTGAGTTTGGTAATATGTGTGGAAGCCATAGGGCTCTACAACAGATGTCAACGGCTGACGCTCAGTTTCAGCCATGTTTTGCCTGTGGGACGGTAGGGAAGCCACCCACACGACAGCGGCGGAGGCTAATTTCGAGCGAATCTCTAGGATCTCTAGGATCTCTAGGATCTGGACGGCTCGAGCGTCACTGACCTTCCCTATACTGCAGCGCGTCTGTCAGGTAAACTAGCGCAGCGCTCTTCAGCACTGTAACTTTAACTCTGAATATGACATATTTACCTACATGTGAGGCAGTCTGTTTGCCTGTCCCCGGGGCCTCTGGGAAATCTGAGCTAATCAATTTACCAGCATACACCTGAGAGAGAGAGAGAGAGAGAGAGAGAGAGAGAGAGAGAGAGAGGGAGAGAGAGAGAGAGAGAGATTGTTGGAAGCCATATAGCATCAGCAGCCCTGTCACAAAGCTCATTAGCCGAAGTCAGGATGCCAGGCTGCTCCTCCTCTCCTCCCTGCTGTGCTGGTACCGTTCATGTGTGAGGAAAAACTGAGAACACAGCCAGCTCAGCGGAGGAGAAAAGAGAGGGCGGGAGGAGAGCAAATGACTAGAATGAAGAACCTTTCAGAGAGTGATACAAACCTATTCTCATATTACACAAAAGCATCTTGAATGGTGACGAGATGTGTGAATATTTCAGGCTCCTGAACACCTGAACTGTGGCCGCGGTCAGGGAGAAGTTCGGGATGAGGCGTCGCCCCAAAGGGAGAGCAAACCCACGCTGTGTGGGGAGCGCCTCATATTAAGAGCCCCGAATCAAAGTGTGGGTCCTGTGTGTCCATTAGTGACGCAGTAGTGTTTCTGTGTGTCTGCTGTAATGCCACTAGGAGGCGCCATGCGGTCTGCTGGAGGGTGTACCTGTTTTTTTTCTTTTCTTTTGATTTCCCCCCCTTTTTCTCCCCAGTTGTACTCGGCCAATTACCCCACTCTCCCGAGCCGTCCCGGTCGCTGCTCCACCCCCTCTGCTGATCCGGGGAGGGCTGCAGACTACCACATGCCTCCTCCCATACGTGAGGAGTCGCCAGCCGCTTCTTTTCACCTGATGGTGAGGAGTTTCACCAGGGGGACGTAGCACGTGGGAGGATCACGTTATTACCCCCAGTTCCCCCCTCAACAGGCGCCCCGACCGGCCAGAGGAGGCGCTAGTGCAGCGACCGGGACACATACCCACATCCGGTTTCCCACCCGCAGACACGGCCAATTGTGTCAGTAGGGACGCCCGACCAAGCCGGAGGCAACACGGGGATTCGAACCTCCGATCCCCGTGTTGGTAGGCAACGGAATAGACCGCTACGCTACCCGGAAGCCGCCTGTGGTGTATCTGATATCGCTGTACTGGCTTTCTTCCCACGACATTGCTCCAGCACCATCACTGGAAGTGACCAATCGCGCTGTTGTGACGTCATGCTTGGGATTAGCTACCGGTTAAGGTCGGGCTTAGGTTAAGGTTATATTAGCTTAGATGTGGTATTTTTCAGGCCTTTCCCCCAATACCGCAGAGTGGGAAGGCAGCCAGTATGAATCAGCCTACCAGTGTCCTGGACGCCGCCCCAGCGCTCCCGGTCTTACTGGCCGTGTGCCGAGCCCAGGTGACGTCAGAGCGTTTACACAAGACATCCGGGGGATTTCTCTGACACCTTCACAGGGTGTACATGGAATCCTCCATGACGAGGACATCCCCTACCAACACGGGGATCGCCGGTTCGAATCCCCGTGTTACCTCCGGCTTGGTCGGGCGTCCCTACAGACGCAGTTGGCCGTGGGAAGCCGGATGAGGGTATGTGTCCTGGTCGCTGCACTAGCGCCTCCTCTGGTCGGTTGGGGCGTCTGTTCGGGGGGAATAGCGTGATCCTCCCACGCGCTAGGTCCCCCTGGTGAAACTCCTCACTGTCAGGTGAAAAGAAGCGGCTGGCGAGTCCTCATGTGGTAGTGCGCAGCCCTCCCCGGATCGGAAATATCTTTGTTGTCTCTGGTAACATGTCGTTCTAGCTTTGACTTCCGGTTTACTTTGACCTTTTACAAAATACAGCCAAAGCACATGAGAGAGGTCAGGAAAAATAACGGCAGGAGATGACAGCCGCCTCAACACTGGCCGGCCTTAAACTCCCACTTCCGGTGTGACACGCCTCACTTCCTGCTCAGTGCACTTCTTTTCTGGTTTTAGGAGCTTGGCGCGGCTCGGTAAAGGAGGAGGCTCTGTAGCTGCTGAGTGACGAGCGGCTTCGCGGAGACAGTGACTGTCACAGGTCAAGGTCAAGGTTCAAAACGGAAAGGAACGATCAATGAAAAGGTCAGAGGTCACGTTGACCTCTGGGGCCATTCGGCTAACAACAGAATTGCCCCAATTATTAAAATGGTGCAGAGCAGTCAGTGCAATCACACACACACACACACACACACACACACACACACACACACACACAAACACACACACACACACACACACCATGTCAACCTATACTTGTGGGGACCCCTCATTGACTACATTCATCCCTACCCCTTAACCATCAGAGCACCATGTCTAACCTTAACCTTCCCCTAACCCGTAACCCTAACCTTAACCCTGCCCCTAACCTTAACCCTTCCCCTAAACTTAACCCTTACCCTAACCTTCCCCTAACCTTAACCATTAGAGCAACATGTCTAACCTTAACCCTTACCCTAACCTCCCCCTAAACTTAACCCTTACCCTAACCTTAACCCTTACCCTAACCTCCCCCTAAACTTAACCCTTCCCCTAACCTTAACCCTTACCCTAACCTTAACCTTCCCCTAACCTTAACCTTCCCCTAACCCTTCCCCTAACCTTAACCCTTACCCTAACCTTCCCCTAACCTTAACCCTTACCCTAACCTTAATCATCAGAGCAACATGTCTAACCTTAACCCTTACCCTAACCTTCCCCTAAACTTAACCCTTACTCTAACCTTGACCCTTACCCTAACCTTAGTCATCAGAGCAACATGTCTAACCTTAACCCTTCCCCTAACCTTCCCCTAACCTTCCCCTAACCTTAACCCTTCCCCTTACCTTCCCCTAACCTTAACCATTAGAGCAACATGTCTAACCTTAACCCTTCCCCTAACCTCCCCCTAACCTTAATCATCAGAGCAACATGTCTAACCATAACCCTTCCCCTAACCTTAACCCTTCCCCTTACCTTCCCCTAACCTTAACCATTAGAGCAACATGTCTAACCTTAACCCTTACCCTAACCTCCCCCTAAACCTAACCCTTACCCTAACCTTAACCCTTACCTAACCTTAATCATCAGAGCAACATGTCTAACCTTAACCCTTCCCCTAACCTTCCCCTAACCTTAACCATTAGAGCAACATGTCTAACCTTAACCCTTATCCTAACCTCCCCCTAAACTTAACCCTTACCCTAACCTTAACCCTTACCCTAACCTCCCCCTAAACTTAACCCTTACCCTAACCTTCCCCTAAACTTAACCCTTACCCTAACCTTAGTCATCAGAGCAACATGTCTAACCTTAACCCTTCCCCTAACCTTCCCCTAACCTTAACCCTTACCCTAATCTTCCCCTAACCTTAACCCTTCCCCTTACCTTAACCATCAGAGCAACATGTCTAACCTTAACCCTTCCCCTAACCTTCCCCTAACCTTAACCATTAGAGCAACATGTCTAACCTTAACCCTTACCCTAACCTCCCCCTAAACTTAACCCTTACCCTAACCTTAACCCTTACCCTAACCTCCCCCTAAACTTAACCCTTACCCTAACCTTAACCCTTACCCTAACCTCCCCCTAAACTTAACCCTTACCCTAACCTTAACCCTTACCCTAACCTTCCCCTAAACTTAACCCTTACCCTAACCTTAATCATCAGAGCAACATGTCTAACCTTAACCCTTACCCTAACCTTAACCCTTACCCTAACCTTCCCCTAAACTTAACCCAAACACTAACCCAAACCTTACCCTAACCTCCCCCTAAACTTAACCCTTACCCTAACCTTAACCCTTACCCTAACCTTCCCCTAACCTTAACCCTTCCCCTAACCTTAACCCTTCCCCTAACCTTCCCCTAACCTTAACCCTTCCCCTAACCTTAACCCTTACCCTAACCTTAACCCTTCCCCTAACCTTCCCCTAACCTTAACCATCAGAGCAACATGTCTAACCTTAACCCTTCCCCTAACCTTCCCCTAACCTTAACCCTTACCCTAACCTTCCCCTAACCTTAACCTTACCCTAACCTTAACCTAATCCTGATTCTAACCTTAACCCTAAACCCAAGTCCTAACTCAAAAATAGACCCTTTCCCTCATGTGGACCCACCAAATATCCCCACAGATAGGTGGTTTCAGGTTGTTCTATCCCCCGTTAGGATAGAACACACACACACACACACACACACACACACACACACACACACACACACACACACACACACACACACACACACAGACGAGTAATTTTAACTCTCTCTTTCTCTCTCGCGCACACACACACACACACACACACACACACACACACACACACACACACACACGCGGTGGAATCAGGCACTGGCGACAGTGTGTGTAGACCAAGACAAAGGATGCGTGACACATTGGACATGCGAGTCTGTTGCAGTAATCACATGTAGGGGGCGCTGCAGGAGACCCTAGCGGTCAGCTGGATGGCTGAGCTTCAGCTGGCTGGGAGACAGTTCTGCACAGACAGACAGAAAACAACGAGGCAGTAGGACCACATGCAGGCTGCGGCCATGGGACTCAGTAGCCCAACTAGTTCGGGTTTGCGTCACAGGAAAATAAATCAAATGGTCTCAAACCTTCAACAAAACGGAAGTGTACGTGATATTTTTGAATTGTAAAGATTCAGCCGATATATATATATATATATATATATATATATATATATATATATATATATATATATATATATATATATATATATATATATATATATATATATATCAGCAGGACACTCCCAGTGTCAGTAGGGAAGGGGCACCACTGGGGGGCAGCACTGAGGGCCAGAGCAGCGGGCTGAATGGTCTCCGTGGCCGCTCTTCACTTCACAAAGTCAGTTGAAGGTTAAAGACTAGTGCAAGGAGGAGCACGCCGCACACGCACACGCACACACACGCACTCACACATCCACACACTCTTGCCTTCGTGGTGGCGGGAAGTCGGTGGGTAATTGTGACTCCTCTCACGTGACTGCTATGAGTTATTTACTGTCCCCTGCTGACATTAAGTCAGTAGAAATAATGGCGTTCATAAAATTAAAAGAAACAGGGGTAAGAAGCATGACGTCATGGACCTAACGTTGACCTGCCCATAAAACCATGGAGCTCGCGTGATTAAAATACGGGGGCCATTATCCTGGGAGGCGGCCATTCTCCGGATTAGACTGGGGGGGGGGGAGCAAGTCAGCGATACGCAGGTTACCTGGACTGGGGGAGGGTCGTGAAACGTTATAAATCTATCAACCGTAAAACAAGACATGGCTTATGTGTCAGGAGGAGACGTATCAGTGCCGGACCGAGAACCCGCCCACTCAAGTAAACGTTGTGGAAACTCACCAGTTTGGCCGGCGGGGGAACAGTGTCCTCTGCTGGACACTCAGGGTAGCGCAGCCACGACAGCCAGGCCCCGTGTACTCCCGGCCCATTCATAATTCCTCTCCTCCGGCTCGTCCGTTCTCCACGTCTCCCTCCCGCTGTGCCTGGGTTCGCTCTTGGGGGGGGGAGAGGGGGGAGAGGGGGGGGCTTTGGGGATGTGTTTCAGACTCCTCTCCGTCTCATTGGTTGCCGCGCCACAGTCGAAGCCTTTTGGCGCGACAACAGCGCGGCTTTGCGTGCAGCATGGCTCCTGCATTTCACGCGTGCACGCGTGGTAGTTTTGTTTTTTTGTTTCTGCACGAGGATCCTTTCCGAGACCGCCGTCTTCAGCCTCCAAGCCACCGGGAGGGTTACTGTGGAAACAGGGACTCCATGGCAACGGTGACAGGCGTAACCGAGGAAACGACCGTCGCCATGGAGACAGCGCCACAGCGGGCGACATATGCGAGGCATCCGGGGAGAGACGCGCGCTCCGTCCGTCTTCAGGTGTCCGCGTGTGCGCGCGAGACAATAAACGAGTTTGGGCAAAACGGAAGTGCTGCTCCGTGGAGATAGTCTGTATGAAGGAGTCGCGGGAGGTCACTTCTTATTACGCCGTGGCATTGCTGACTAGACTTTAAACGCACGGCGAAGGCGACGCACAGGACGGCCAAACAGAGAGAGCGCCGGCTGACGTCACCCGCGGCGTCTAAACACGTGCACACACATTTAACCGGACCGGAGTATTTACACATAAACTACGACTGACGAACTACGACTCGTATGACGCAGGTCGGTGCGGTGGGCGTCCTAGTAGTGTGCATGGTAGTCATCGTTCACATTTAGAAAGCGTCTATGCGCTGTGTGCGTGTGCGTGCGTGTGCGTGTGCGCGTGTGTGTGCCCGTTGTAGTACAATAACGTCTATTTTGACAATACACAACAGGTCGTTTCCCTCAGAAGAGCACGGAAAAATGTCACTAATACAGAAGAGAAGGCCTAACGCTTTAGGAGAGCCACCCCCACCCCCACCCCCCACCCATCCCACCCCCACCCCCGTCTCTCTGAAGCCACAGCGACTGATGAATTCAGAGCATTACAATAAGACACTCTAGTTCTTTGAATGGAGCACAAGACAGTTTACAGTCTCTGAACACACACAGGTTCAGTGCTCTGTCTGTCTGTCTGTCTGTCTGTCTGTCTGTCTGTCTGTCTGTCGCTGCGTCGAGCCAGCTGTCGGCCCCGCCGCGTTCCGGGGCCGCGGGTTCACCGCACGTCTACACGTCAGTGAAGAGCTTTTTGTTGATATTCACGCAATTCTGCGAGTTGTTCTGGCCGGTGGTGAGGAAGTTGGGCTGCTGCTTGAAGGCGCTGTTCAGGCCGTGCTCCTCGATCACCATGTACTCGCTCTTGCTGAGCGAGGACGTGGAGCGGGTCTTCTTCAGCTCCTCGGTGTCCGCCAGGGGTTGGCAGCTGCCCACGTGGAGGTACTGCGCCTGCTCCTCGCCCTCCGTCTCGCGGTGGTAGAAGTAGTTGAAGTTGGAGACGATGACGGGCACGGGCAGGGCGATGGTCAGAACGCCCGCGATGGCGCACAGGGACCCCACAATCTTCCCGCCGATGGTGACGGGGTGCATGTCGCCGTAGCCCACCGTGGTCATGGTGACCACAGCCCACCAGAAGGCGTCGGGGATGCTGTTGAAACCGGAATCCGGGTCGTCGGCCTCCGCGAAGTAGACGGCGCTAGAGAAGAGGATGACCCCGATGAAGAGGAAGAAGATGAGCAGGCCCAGCTCGCGCATGCTGGCCTTCAGGGTCTGACCCAGGATCTGCAGACCCTTGGAGTGTCGCGAGAGTTTGAAGATGCGGAACACACGAACCAGCCGGATGACCCGCAGGATGGCGAGGGACATAGCCTGCTGGCCGTTGCCCTGTCTCTCCGCCAGCTCCGTCCCCAGGGTGATGAAATATGGGATGATGGCCACGATGTCGATGATGTTCATGATGTTTTTGGAGAAGGTGGCTTTGCTCGGGCACGCAAAGAAGCGCACCAGCAGTTCGAAGGAGAACCAGATGATACACAGGGTCTCCACCACAAAGAAGGGGTCCGAAAAGGGGCTGGTGAGGTACGCCAGCGTCCCGTTTACCACAGGCATGATGGTGATGGGGTCCCGGTTCTCATCCCTGAACTCCGGTAGCGTCTCCAGGCAGAAGATGACGATGGAGATGAGAATGACCAGGACGGACACGATGGCGATGCCCCGGGCGGGCCCGGAGCTCTCCGGGTATTCAAACAGCAGCCACACCTGTCTTTGGAACTCATTCTCTGGCAGTGGCCGCTCCTCCTCCTTGATGAAGCCCTCGTCCTCCCTGAACTTCTCCATGGCCTCCTCCCCGAGCTCATAGAAGCGGATCTCCTCAGAGAAAATGTCAATGGGTACATTGACAGGTCTCCGGATGCGGCCACCGGATTGGTAGTAATAAAGAATGGCGTCAAAGCTCGGTCGGTTCCGGTCGAAGAAGTACTCATTCCGAAGCGGGTCAAAGTACCTCATCCTCTTTTTGGGGTCTCCCAGTAAGGTCTCTGGAAACTGGGAGAGGGTCTTCAGCTGCGTCTCGAAGCGTAAGCCGGAGATGTTGATGACAACCCGCTCGCAGCACTCGTGGTCCGGTTCGTAGCGGTCCAGAGAGTGGTGGCCCGGCAGCGCCGCCGACTCCTCCAGCATGTTGTCACACGCTACCACTGTCATGACGTCAGCAGGCTCCGTCTCCAGGTGGGCGTGGTTCACCTGCAGGGCTCGGCTCGCGGTCGGCGGGACGGCTCGCAGCAGGCCCAGCTGGTCCATGCGCGCGTGTCGACACCGGGACGGACACGCGTGCGGGGGGCGGCGACCGCGCGCCCCCACCGCGAGTCCCGGTCAACCGCCGCCAAACCTCCGTCCGTCCGTCCGTCCGTCCGTCCGCTCAACCGGGTCTGTTTTATCACCCCGTCTCTCCCTCCGTCTCTCCTCCTCTCTACTGTGGGTTTACCCGCCCACCGGCGGAGCTCGGCGTTTATAAACGGGCGCTCCACCCGCCCACGGCGCGTGGCGCTGCCAACCTCTCCGATCGCCTCCGCCAATCCGCAAGTGGACCGATATAAACAAGAAGCAACAGACAGGGTGTCAATCACCGCTGTGGGCGGTCCCTCCCGCTCTATAGCTCTCACCCTCTCTCTCTCTCTCTCTCTTTGTTTTTGTCTATCTTTGTCTCTCTCTTTGTCTCTCCCTCTCTCTGTGTCTTTGTCTGTGTCTTTCTTTCGCTGTCTCCCTCTCTCTGTCTGTGTCTTTGTCTCTCTCTCGCTCTGTCTTTGTCTCCCTCTGTCTCCCTCTCTCTCGCTCTGTCTTTGTCTCCCTGTCTCCCTCTGTCTCGCCGTCTGGCGTCGTCTCTCTGTGTGGTGTGTAGGGAGGAGGGCTGTGTGGTTTGGGGGCTTGACTGTTTGTAACGGTATGTAACATGTAAAACTGAACAGCATGTGAGGATGGTGTTGAGGGTCTGATTGGGGTGGTGGTGGTGGTGGTGGTGGTGTGTGTGTGTGTGTGTGTGTGTGTGTGAGAGAGAGAGAGAGAGAGAGAGAGTGTGTGTGTGTGTTGGAGTAAGAGAGAGTGTGTGTGTGTGTGAGAGAGAGAGTGTGTGTGTGTGTGTGAGAGAGAGTGTGTGTGTGTGAGAGAGAGTGTGTGTGTGTGAGAGAGAGTGTGTGTGTGTGTGTGAGAGAGAGAGTGTGTGTGTGTTGGAGTAAGAGAGAGAGTGTGTGTGTGTGGATGTGTGTTGGAGTAAGAGAGAGAGAGTGTTTGTGTGTGTGTGTGTGTGTTGGAGTAAGAGAGTGTGTGTGTGTGTGTGAGAGAGAGAGAGTGTGTGTGTGTGTGTGTTGGAGTAAGAGAGAGAGAGTGTGTGTGTGTGTGTGTGTGTGTGTTGGACTAAGAGAGAGAGAGAGAGTGTGTGTGTGTGTGTGTGTGTGTGTTGGAGTAAGAGAGAGAGAGAGAGAGTGAGTGTGTGTGTGTGAGAGAGTGTGTGTGTGTGTGAGAGAGAGAGAGAGAGAGAGAGAGAGAGAGAGAGAGAGAGAGAGTGTGTGTGTGTGTGGTGGGGTAAGAGAGAGAGAGAGAGAGAGTGTGTGTGTGGTGGTGTGTGTGTTGGAGTAAGAGAGAGTGTGTGTGTGTGTGTGTTGGAGTAAGAGAGAGTGTGTGTGTGTGTGTGTTGGAGTAAGAGAGAGAGAGAGAGAGAGTGTGTGTGTGGTGGTGTGTGTGTTGGAGTAAGAGAGAGTGTGTGTGTGTGTGTGTGTTGGAGTAAGAGAGAGTGTGTGTGTGTGTGTGTGTGTTGGAGTAAGAGAGAGAGAGAGAGAGAGTGTGTGTGTGTGTGTGTGTTGGAGTAAGAGAGAGTGTGTGTGTGTGTGTGTGTGTGTGTTGGAGTAAGAGAGAGAGAGATCGAGTGTGTGTGTGTGTGGTGGTGTGTGTGTGTTGGAGTAAGAGCGAGAGAGTGTGTGTGTGGTGGTGTGTGAGGTGTAGGTTGTATGTTGGGTTTTTAGGTACGCAGTTCGTTTATTTTCACGAGGTGACTCTGTTCATTAAAGAACATCAAAAATCGAAGTCTGTCTTTCTCTCTCTACCACTCTTTTTGTCTCTGTCTCTCTTTCTCTGTAATTTTCTCCTTTTTTTCACTGTCACTCGCTCCCACCTCTACTCCCCCCCCCTCCCCCCCTCTCTCTCTTACACACACGTAAGCAGAGAGAAATACTCTCCCCTTCAGACAAGGTCATTGCCAACCGATAGGACGTTTCAAAGCTATAATCACACACACACGCACGCACACACTCACACGCACGCACGCGTACTGTGTGTGAGTGTGTGTGTGTGTGTGTGTGTGTGTGAGTGTTAGTGTGTATGTGTGTGTGAGTGTGTGTGGGGATGGATGAATATAAAAGGGTTAGTGGACGGGCAGGGATGCCCACTCGGGCCCAAGCGATTGTTAATGTGCAGGTATGTAAGAAGCAGGTGAGTGTGTGACAGGGAGAGGAAGGAGCACCTGGAAGACACACACACACACACACACACACACACACACACACACACACACACACACACACACACACACACACCGCTCTACAGGACACATCTGTCGATTTTTCATGTACAAGTGGGTCGTCATATGTGTCACATCTCGTCATGCCCGCCGAAGCCCAAAGCCTCACGACGCCTTCGGCGCAGGAAATGAGGAAGAGGAGGCGACACGTGAAAGTGGGGCGGATGAGACGAGGGCTGGCGGAAGGAGAGATGGAGAGACTGAACAGGTCGGTGAGAGAAGAGAAGCCTCGGGGTGTGTGTGCGCGCGCGCGCGGCGACGTGCGTCCCGTGTGACAGATTTGATTCAATATAATCACACAGGTATTCGGAGGGGGGGAGGGGAGGGGGGGGAGGGGGGGAGGCAGGAATAATCCCTGTCTTTATTCACTTGAAGCGTGACTGGTTTTTACTCTGAAGGATTACCGACACACACCGCCCTGCTCATCAAAAATGTCCCCCCCCCCCCCGACTGGTGCTCGCGCTCAATGTCAAAGATTCACCCCCAAAATCCTATAACGAGATCTCCTTATCTGCACGGGACATTCAAGGTGCTGAAGCAAAGAAAAGGAGTTTTGAATATGAGTGCGGATCACGCCAATCACTCCATGCAGACCGTCCTGCAACACAGCGCAACACGCCGTGACCTTTCAACCCCCGGGAGGAGGAGTCGCTCGCTCTCTCTCTGGAGTCGACTTACCGCCTGTTGCAGCCTGCTGCGGAGATGCTGAAGCTGTTTAAACACCCCGCATTGGAGGGAATCCGAGATTTCCACCTTGTTGTTCCTGTATCGTCCATCTATTATCCAAGCCGCTTATCCTAATTAGGGTCGCGGGACGCTGGAGCCTATCCCAGCAGTCACTGGGCGGAAGGCGGGGAAACACCCTGCACAGGTCGCCAGTCATCGCAGGGCAGACACGTTCACGCCTAGGGACAATTTAGTACGTCCGAGTCACCTGACCTACATGTGTCCGGAGTGTGGGAGGAAACCCGCGCAGGCACGGGGAGACCATGCAACCTCCACACAGAGGACGACTTGGTAAGTTGCCTATTAAACACGTGTCGCTACAAACTATCTTTTCAACCAAACCACGAAGTGTCAAGCCAAACACTGTTTAACACAACCCAGTCGCACGGACTTTCGTGATGGCATCACGTTAATTAATCTATCGTGATACCATCACGATTATGATCTGATTTACGTGATGTGGTCACGATCTGATAGAACCCTAACCCTAACCTTCGTGACCACATCACGTAAATCAGGTCATAATCGTGATGATATCACGATCGAAAGTCCGTGCGACTGGGTAGGTTTAACCTACCATTACCTTTAATATATCTTTTTACATTTTGTAAACTTGCTTGTCCGGTGTAAAAGGACTGCACATAATGAGTGTGCCATTTTGTTTATTCTATTATTAATAATAACAACAGTCGTTGTACACAGAGTAATTCTAATGAAAACAATCATAATTACAGATAGGGGAAAACCCCTGTTGGTCCCTCTGATGAGTCCGGCCAATTAACCCACTCTTCAGGGGTGTCCCGGTCGCTGCTCCACCCCCCTCTGCCGATCCGGACAGGGCTGCGGACTACCACACGCCTCCTCCCATACACGTGGAGTCGCCAGCCGCTTCTTTTCGCCTGACAGTGAGGAGTTTCGCCAGGGGGACGTAGCACGTGGGAGGATCACGCGCCCCGACCAACCAGAGGAGGCGCTAGTGCAGCCACCAGGACACATAACTGTAATGTTTAGCACTGCCGGATGAAGGGGCGACTACATTACCCACAATGCCCTACCCTGATGTAGCGGAAGTGGTTAATCTAATGGGACCAGCGGTCTACCACGAGAGTGTGTAACTAGCGAGACGAAATAAACGGGCAGAAGAATCAAACTCCCGGACAACTGAGTGTACCTGGCATTATTCTTGATTAGCCAGACAGTCACAACAATACCCACATCCGGCTTCCTCCAGCAGAGACTGCCAATTGTGTCTAGTCCGACCGAGCCGGAGGTAACGCGAGGATTCGAACAGCTGATCCCCCTGCCGGTAGGCAACGGAATAGAGCGCCACGCCACCCGGACGCAGAAAATATGAATATCGCAACCTGTAATCCCCTGAATCAAGGCTGCGCAGCGTTCATCACTTTGTCCGTCAAACCAAACCAAGGCTCGCGCCGTCAGACGAGGCTGTCCACGTCATACATGCAGACTGCAGATAAAGGCTGTCAGATATTGATAACCATCATTTTCAGGACATCTGTGCTGTTCTTATGCCTCCCGTTGGTCAGGGCTCATAAAGCTGCCTACTCTGCAATGAAGGCGGGAAGGAAATATTTCAGACGCTTTTGGATGGAGGGATCTGACCTGTGTGCTCCCAGACAGACGCCGGATTATCGAGCAAAACCTGAGCGTCACCGAGCCCCCTTCAGACTGCCGTCCAGATCTTTTCACACAAGTCCGCTTCAGTTCTGCTTCTCTGTACAAGATGGAACCGCCCTTATGAATGTTCACACAGTTTGTAATGCTGCACCCCACACCCCACGTGTCAACAAGTGGAAGGAACAGCGTGGCTAACAGGAGGAAGGGAGGATGTAGAGACGGTGATTGGGTTACTTGTGAGGAATAGCTGTGCATGCTTCTGCTGGACATGTGCTTCCTCCAGATTAAATTAGAGCAGCAGTGGACGACGGGACTAATCTGAGAAGTCTCCCATCAACATGGCCAATGTGCGGCAACACTGGATTTGACACCTACGCTGTGCTCACACAATACACAATTGTCAAGGTAAATATCAGAAACACTGTCATCTCATTTCATGCACTTGCATCACATGAAACGAAACGAAATATGGTCGTCCCCCCAGCCCCCAGCAGCGCAACACAAAGACAAAAAACACATATCCAAAAACTACAAGAACACATCTATCCAAACTCACACTATACCTAAACTAAAACTAAAACTAAAAATCACTGACCAGGGGAACGAAAGCCAGCCAGGATGACTGTCAGAACCGCCGGTCTGCATGGGCTAGCAGTTAGCTTAGCCTGCCCCGCTTCCGCGTCCTGTCAGACCGCCCTCGGGGTTTCCTCTTCGGGCACAGCTCCAGGCAGGGCCGTGGTCCCTGGGCCCACAGGGCGCTGCAGACCAGGCTCTCCCAGCCGATCCGGCGCCACCTCTCCCAGCCGATCCGGCACCACCTCTCCCAGCCGATCCAGCACCACCTCTCCCAGCCGATCCAGCGCCACCTCTCCCAGCCGTCAAACGAAGACAAACTTAGACGCAGATGTGGACAAAGACACTGCATGGACGGTGCTGGGTGAGGCCGCCGCAAACGAATTCGCGCCGCCATCTTCCCACACCGGAAGCGGAATAAAAAGACATTTGACGATAGCTAACGTTATGTAAACTACTAAAAAGGCTCACTGGCGGCCCCCTAGCGATGTCGCCTGGTGGTGCAGCACAAGCCCTGATCGAATCCCGCAGCGGGCGGATATACCCTCGGCTACAATTAGCTAGCTACGTTAGCATTGCTGAGTGCATCTCTCCTACTCTGGACTGAGCCCAGCTTTGCCTTGTTTTTTAAACAGCTGTACAGTTAAACAGTTAGCCAACAGAAGTAGGGTAAGTGTCGATGAGTTCGATACCCACTCGGCTTTGTGTTTTGTTCAGCGTGCGTGCTCAGGGACCTGACGTCACTGCACACGCCGCTTGCTGTCTGAGCCGATGCCCGATGCTGCAGGTCACTGTGGATTTGGTGTAAATTACACTGCAGGTTGCTTCAAATCTCTCCTGAAGTTGCCACTTTCTTCAGGTGCCTTGGTTCTTGAGTGAAAGGACAAACATGTCTGTGTGGAGGACGTGTGCCACAAAAACTGACTGTGACTGTGCAACAAAACTGCCTCTACTTGCACCAGCTATTTCCCACTGAAAGTACACAAAAGTGTGAAAAAGGTCTATTGTAACCTTAAACCCGAAAGCGAAGTCCTAACCCTGAAATAGACCTTTTAAGAGTTGAGGACCAGCCAAAATGTCTTCACAGACGCACACAGACACACACAATCATCATTAAATGGGCTCATTTAAAGAGTCCGAAATAAAAAAAATCATATGCAAACACAACAATCATCACATCCTGAGTCCACTGAGAAGTGTTTGCATGATGCGTTCAGAGTGGAACCACTTTTCCTATTGAGGCCACATTGAAGCTGCCCTGTATTAAAAGGGCCAGTCAGTCCACGGGGAAATAGCTCAGGGACAGCCAAAGGGCCTTTTAATGTGGTTTCCACTCCCCCCCCTGCTAAATATAGGCCCAGCCCAACTCCCTTATTAACCTAGGAAATTAGGCTACCTTGCACATTGCACTTGAACGGCTCAAATTGGAAAGCGGCTTGGCTTGAAAGGCGATGGGACGGCGCCCGCAGAGCGTGGATGCGTGTTCCTGGAGGGGAAGTGGGTCATTCGGCAGGGGGAGCAGCTCGGCTGGCTAACATCGTCGTGTCGTG
>JAJHIY020001892.1:0-17500 GCA_022114975.2 Lampris megalopsis
ATTTTGAAATGTTATGGGAATAAGGATTAGGCCACATACACACACATACACACACATACACACACACACACACACACACACACACACACACGCGCGCGCACACACACAGACACAGACACACACACAGACACACACACACACACACACACACACACACACAGACACACACACAGACACGTCACTGTGGTGATGAGCATCATTTACCAGAGCTTGTAGGTTACACATCTTCTTCTGGCTGCCATGGTCCTCACTGGCCACACTCACAGTTTGGCTGTGACGCACATAAGCAGCATTACCACAAGTAGATATGGGGAGACGTTTGTGTGTGTGTGTGTATGTGTGTGTGTGTGTGTGAGAGAGAGAGAGAGAGAATGAGAGACAGAGAAGGAGAAACAGGAAGAGAAAGAGAGAAGAAGCGAGACAGAATGAGAACGAGAGAGAACGAGAGAGAGAGAGAGCGAGTGAGAGAGCGAGAGAGAGCGAAAGAGAGAACAAGAGAGAGAGAGAGAGCGAGAGGGAGAGAATGAGAGAGGGAGAGAGAGTGAGAGAGGATGAGAGCGAGAGGATGAGAGAATGAATGAGAGAGTGAGAGCGAGAGAGCGAGAGAGAAGGAGAGAGAACTAACTTCCTGTAAAGGTTGAAGGCCAGATAGAGAGATAGATAAGAGAGAGAGAGAGAGAGAGAGAGATAAGAGAGAGAGTGAGAGAGCGAGAGAATGAGAGAGCGAGGGGAGAGAACTAACTTCCTGTAAAGATTGAAGGCCAGATAGCTAGATAAGAGAGAGAGAAGGAGAGAGAAGGAGAGAGCGAGAGAATGGGAGAGAGAGAGCGAGAGAGAGGAGAGAGAACTAGATAGATGAGGAAAGGCCCTTGTAGTAAATGTGGCTCGTGTGCACTTTGCCAAGGCCTTAAAAGGAGACGACCGGGCTTGTCTAGATGATCTGGAGACGGTCTGAGCTGCAGGACAGCACTCTGCTAGCAGCGCCATGCTGATCGGTGTTATGCACGTCTCTGAAACCTGCAGACAAGTGAGTGCCGGTCTGCCAGACCGTCTGTGGATGTGAAAACTACAACCCTTACTTCCTGGTTCGCTGCGACGCCAAAAATAGACCACACTGTACAAGAACATGAGAATAAAACCGCTACCTGTAGCTGTTGTAGCTAAAACCACCGACGGCGAGCCACGCATCGTCCACCGGCGACATCGCCGGTGGACATTTTTCCATGCAGTTTCAGCAGCGTGTCAGAGACGCACAGAAGTCTGCTCAGTATTGTGGCCTGCCCTGCTCCCACGTCCTGTCAGACCGCCCTCGGGGTTTCCTCTTCGGGTGCAGCTCTGGGCAGGGCCGTGGTCCCTGGGCCCACCGGACGCAGCAGAGCAAGCTCTCCCAGCCGATCCAGCTCCGGCTCTCCCAGCCAGTCACCTTCGACACACCTCCCTGCACTCCACACCATGGCACCAAGGACACAGTCTGCGCCAGGCGAGGCTGCCGCCAGACCGCCCTCGGTGTTATAGGAACTGCTGAGGGATGTGGTCCCTGGGCCCACCGGATGCAGCAGACTAGGCTCTCCCAGCCAACCCGGCGCCAGCTCTCCCAGCCATCAGACGAAGACAAAACTTAGACGTGGACAAAGACACTGCATGGACGGCAGTGGGTGAGGCTGCTACGAATGTGAATATGCGGCGCCCTCGTCCCACACCGGAAGCTGATGCGGCGTTCTCTCTACAACATGGTACATAGCCCGCACCGAGAGAGAACGTGGGGAGTCGTGACTCTTTCCCTCTGACATGACGGTTGGAAGCAAAGTCGGTGCACGGGTAGAACCGGAGGAAAGCGGCCTGGTGTGCGAGTCACGTTGCTATATCTAAATGTCACACGGCTGTGAGTGCGTCCATGAAAACGGCGAGTGTGTTGTGGTGTTGTGGGGTCGGACGGGAGAGGTTTGTTTTGCACCCCACACGCAGGTTGGTTGGTGATCGGGCGTAGCTGCAACCCAGCCAGTACTGCGGTTTGAGGTCAGGTCTGCAGAACTTCCTTACAAGTGCACCGATGTGCTCATGGGTGTGTGTGTGTGTTTATACAGTCGGGTGTGGGACCGTTTGCTCTGATAAACACACGCACACACACACACACACACACACACCACACACACACATATATTCACGTGGAGTGTGTGTGTATGCTTGCGAATGTGTGTGTGTGTGTGTTTATATAGTAGTTGGGTATGGGAGTGTTTGCTCTGATAAACACACACACACACACATTCATGTGCATGCGCACACATTCACGTGCAATGTGTGTGCATGTGTGTGTGCAAGTGCATGTGTGTGCACGTGCATGTGTGCGCACGTGCATGTGTGCGCACGTGCGTGCGTGTGTGTATGCACGTGCGTGTGTGTGTGTGTGTGTGTGTGTGTGTGTGTGTGTGTGTGTGTGTGTGAGAATCAGATATGGAGTCGCTGTGAGCAGACTATAAATAGCTCGTGTCAACAATCAGGAACACGACCCTCGCAGCGTGCTCACAGCGTGGCCGGTGTATGCACACATGCACCTGTGTCCATGTTTATGATATTAGATACCTATATATATATATATATATTTATATATATATATATATATATATATATATATATATACATGTATATTATGTGTTTTAATTTGAGAGTTTTGTACTTGGTTTGGATTGGCAGTACTGAGCAGGACCTGGTGATGTTTATTCATCATTTTATGAAATACACAAGTCATCTAATGTGAAATTTATATATCATATTGTGACATTTACAAGTAATACTGTGATATTTATTGGTCATTATATTTGCTAGTCTCATTATATTTGCTAGTCTCATTATATTTGGTAGTCCCATTATATTTGCTAGTCACGTTATATTTGCTAGTCCCATTATATTTGCTAGTCTCATTATATTTGCTCGTCTCATTATATTTGCTAGTCTCATTATATTTGGTAGTCCCATTATATTTGGTAGTCTCATTATATTTGGTAGTCCCATTATATTTGCTAGTCACGTTATATTTGCTAGTCCCATTATATTTGCTAGTCTCATTATATTTGCTAGTCTCATTATATTTGCTAGTCTCACTATATTTGCTAGTCTCATTATATTTGCTAGTCACGTTATATTTGCTAGTCTCATTATATTTGGTAGTCCCATTATATTTGCTAGTCTCATTATATTTGCTAGTCCCATTATATTTGCTAGTCTCACTATATTTGCTAGTCTCATTGTATTTGCTAGTGTCATTATATTTGCTAGTCTCATTATATTTGCTAGTCTCATTATATTTGCTAGTCCCATTATATTTGCTAGTCTCATTATATTTGCTAGTCTCATTATATTTGCTAGTCACATTATATTTGCTAGTCTCATTATATTTGCTAGTCTCATTATATTTGCTAGTCCCGTTATATTTGCTAGTCTCATTATATTTGCTAGTCTCATTATATTTGCTAGTCACGTTATATTTGCTAGTCTCATTATATTTGCTAGTCACGTTATATTTGCTAGTCACATTATATTTGCTAGTGTCATTATATTTGCTAGTCTCATTATATTTGCTAGTCACATTATATTTGCTAGTCCCATTATATTTGCTAGTCCCATTATATTTGCTAGTCTCATTATATTTGCTAGTCTCATTATATTTGCTAGTCTCATTATATTTGCTAGTCTCATTAAAATTTTCTAGTCACATTATATTTTCTAGTCTCATTATATTTGCTAGTCTCACTATATTTGCCAGTCCCATTATATTTGCTAGTCACATTATATTTGCTAGTCACATTATATTTGCTAGTCTCATTATATTTGCTAGTCACATTATATTTGCCAGTCACATTCTATTTGCTAGTCCCATTATATTTGCTAGTCCCATTATATTTGCTAGTCCCATTATATTTGCTAGTCACATTATATTTGCTAGTGTCATTATATTTGTTAGTCTCATTATATTTGCTAGTGTCATTATATTTGCTAGTCCCATTATATTTGCTAGTCTCATTATATTTGCTAGTGTCATTATATTTGCTAGTCCTATTATATTTGCTAGTGTCATTATATTTGGTAGTCCCATTATATTTGCTAGTGTCATTATATTTGTTAGTGTCATTATATTTGCTAGTCCCATTATATTTGCTAGTGTCATTATATTTGCTAGTGTCATTATATTTGCTAGTCCTATTATATTTGCTAGTGTCATTATATTTGCTAGTCTCATTATATTTGCTAGTCTCATTATATTTGCTAGTCTCATTATATTTGTTAGTGTCATTATATTTGCTAGTGTCATTATATTTGCTTGTCCTATTATATTTGCTAGTCACATTATATTTGCTAGTCCCATTATATTTGCTAGTCACATTATATTTGCTAGTCACATTATTGTAATATTTAGTAATCTTGCTTTATTTACTCGTCATATCCTGTGTCCTGGAAGCAGGTACATTACAAACAGAAGCATTAACGTGTTTGGTTGTTCTCTCCCACGGTTTTTGTGCTACAAATAGAAGTGATGTGTTTGTTAGATGTGAGTTGAACATCACTTATATATGCAAAATACCCAGAATGCACCTCTCTCATCACCTCACTGGCATATGTCTTCATACTTACTTGTTTTTAGTGTACATTTCTGCAGCATTCATTGTTTTATCACGTGACGTTTTTAAGAATCGCACCCTGTCACCCCCTCCCCACCTGTATAATGTATGTATCTGCCCTCTCCGGGGTCATGGCCGGGGCACCTGCTGTACAGCATTACTTCCAGGAGGCAAATTCAATACAAGCAAATGGTAACGTCATTACTGCAGCCTGCAGACAGCGTGGACAGACGGGGATGAGATTATCCCGAGCCCTCGCCGTAATGCACATGTTGATTTGTGTTGATGTGGTCTCGTGCGGCCCGGCCCGGTTCCGCTCGACTCTGAAGATGTGTCTTCTGACGGTGTGAGAGACAGTTTGGCTGGAGACCACCAAAGGACGCAGGCGTCTGTACAGAGGATGTTACTGACGGAGGACCAATGGTGAAATTATGAATCCGCTAGAAATAAACTGTACAGTGTGGCGGGAACAGTGCTGGCTCGGTGCCCCGTCCCACCAGCTGTTGATGAAAGTCACCCGGCAACAGGAGCTGGCTGGCCTGACGTGTCTGATCCCGGGTACACATACAGTATGGTGCAATAGTGCATCCTCTTCCCACACCGTATGTAAACACCACCGTTAATACTCCGCTTGCAGTGTTCGAGACATCAGGACCGGGTCCTGTCTCCATGGAAACAGAGTGATCAGGTGAGATCAGGTGCTCAGGTAGCAAAATTGCTGTGGCCTGGACCTGTCACACACCCGACTTTCATCTTTCTTTCATCCGGCCCACATACTGCGTGGAATGATGGCACTTGGGCGGCCCGCTCCTGTTTGCCAGATCTGGGCCAGAACCAAGCCACAGCAATGCTGCATGTGCCACATATTTGCCAAAGGTGGACCATATTTGTTTTGTGATATTTGGGGCCATATTCACCCTTTACCACACGGGCCACTTCAGGGTCACATCCAGATCACATGGTGCTGAGAGCGCCACGTCCTTGCCAAAAAAGGCCCACGTTTGATTTGGCACATTTGGGTTATATTTGCTATAATACATGTGGGCCACCTCAGGCTCATGTCCATTTTGTCAGGGCCAGAAGAAGGCCATCAGTGCCGCATCATTGCTCGAAGCGGCCCACATCTGGACGCTATCTGGGTGGAAATTCTGATCCCTAATTGGTTGGCCTGTTGAATCACTCCTGCAAATGATGGACAGAAGGCGGCGAAAGAGATGAGATGCTTTGCTGGGGGGGACCAAGACACGGGTTGTGCATAGTGAGAAGCGTGATGCTGGTCTTTTCATGATCAGCCAGTCCGTCTTTATTATGCCTGTTAGCAGCAGGGTCCCGCTAACTGGCTAGCCATGCTGCTAGCGTCCCTTGACCCTTCATCAACTTCTCACTGTCTTGCAAATGTGTGTAAACGTAACAATGGGCGACCCACAATCCCAGCTGCATGTTGCCACCCAGGAGAGTAAGACCCCCTCCTTTCTTTTTTTGGAGTGGGGGGGGGTGTTATGTTTTCCTGTCAACTCTCCTCCAACAGGTTATGTAAGACCAGTCGACCGACTGCAATGTGTCGGGTCAGAGTAGAGCAGCGTCACCTTTGTGTGTTTTGTGTTGTTGTGTCTTTGTGATATTTGTGTATATGCAAGAGAGATGAGCGTGTCATGATATCTGAGTGTGTGTGTGTGTGTGTGTGTGTGTGTGTGTGTGTGTGTGTGTGTGTGTGTGTGTGTGTGTGTGTGTGTGTGTGTGTGTGCGTGACGGGGTAACTGCTCCCCCAGCCCCCGGGGCAGGTCTGTGGCAGTTTAACGAGTCCTTTTTATTGGCCGGTTAAACACTTTGCCTTCCCGGCTGCTGATTAATGACCCCGCTGCTGCGGACACGACCTCAGAGGAACCAACACTACAGCAACACGTTCACATAGCCTTATCTCTCCCTCTCTCTCTCTCCCGCTCTCCCCCCTGCTTTCTCCCGCTCTCTCCCCCGCTCTCTCCCTTTCTCGCCCTCTCTCTCCCTCTCTCCCCCCTGCTCTCTCCCCCTCTCTCTCCCCTGCTCTCTCCCCCGCTCTCTCTCCCGCTCTCTCCCTGTCTCTTCCTCTCTCTCCCTCTCTCTTTCTCTCTCTCTCTCTCTCTCTCTCTCCCTCTCTTTCCCTCTCTGTCCTGCTGTCTGCTGCTCTGTCCCTCTCTTTCCCTCTCTCTCCCCCGCTCTCTCCCGCTCTCTCCCTCTCTCTTCCTCTCTCTCCCTCTCTCTCCCTCTCTTTCCCTCTCTCTCTCTCTCTCTCTCTCTCTCTCTCTCTCTCTCTCTCTCTCTCTCTCTCTCTCTCTCTCTCCCTCTCTTCCCTCTCTCCCGCTCTCTCCCTCTCTCTCCCTGTCTCCCTCTCTCCCCTGCTCTCTCTCCCTCTCTCGCCCGCTCTCTCCCCCTCTCTCTCCCTCTCTCTCCCGCTCTCTCCCTCTGTCTTCCTCTTTCTCCTGCTCTCTCCCTCTCTCTCCCTCTCTCTCCTGCTCTCTTCCGCTCTCTCTCTCTCTCTCCCTCTCTTTCCCTCTCTCCCGCTCCCTCCCGCTCTCTCCCTCTCTCTCCCTCTCTCCCTCTGTCCCCTGCTCTCTCTCCCTCTCTCTCCCTCTCTCCCTCTGTCCCCCTGCTCTCTCTCCCTCTCTCTCCCTCTCTCTCCCTCTCTCCCTCTGTCCCCTGCTCTCTCTCCCTCTCTCTCCCTCTCTCCCTCTGTCCCCTGCTCTCTCTCCCTCTCTCGCCCGCTCTCTCCCCCTCTCTCTCCCTCTCTCTCCCGCTCTCTCCCTCTGTCTTCCTCTTTCTCCTGCTCTCTCCCTCTCTCTCCCTCTCTCTCCTGCTCTCTTCCGCTCTCTCTCTCTCTCTCCCTCTCTTTCCCTCTCTCCCGCTCTCTCCCTCTCTCCCTCTCTTTCCCTCTCTCCCGCTCTCTCCCTCTCTCCCTCTGTCCCCTGCTCTCTCCCCCTCTCTCTCCCTCTCTCTCCCGCTCTCTCCCTCTCTCTTCCTCTTTCTCCTGCTCTCTCCCTCTCTCTCCCTCTCTCTCCCTCTCTCTCCTGCTCTCTTCCGCTCTCTCCCTCTCTCTCCCTCTTTCTCCTGTTCTCTCCCTCTTTCTACCTGTCTCTCCCTCTCTCTCCCGCTCTCTCCCTCTCTCCCTCTCTCTCTCGCTCTCTCCCTCTCTTGCTGTGTGTGTGTGTGTGTGTCTCTCTCTTGCTCTCGCTCTCTTTTGGTCTTTCTTTCTTTTTCTCTTGCTCTCTCTCTCTGTCTTTCTCTCTGTTGTGCTCTCTCTTAGTCTCTCTCTCTCTCTCTCTCTCTCTCTCTCTCAGTCTCTCTCTCTCTCTCTCTCTCTCTCTCTCTCTCTCTCTCTCTCTCTCTCTCTCTCTCTCTCTCTCTCTCTCTCTCTCTCTCTCTCTCTCAGTCTCTCTCTGTCACTGTCTGTCCCTGATTTGCTGGCTGTTGTTCTCTTGTTCTCTCCCTCTCTCTCTCTCTCTCTTGCTATCTGCATGTGTGTGTGTCTCTCTCTTTCTCTCTCTCTCTCTCGTGGTCTCTCTCGTGGTCTCTCTCAGTCTCTCCCTGACTTGCTCTCTGTCGTTCTCTTGTCCTCTCCCTTGTTCTCTCTCTCTCACTGTCTCTGCATCACTTGCTCTCTCTCTCTCTCTTGCTCTTTCTCTCTCTCTCGCTCTCTGTTTGTGTGTCTCACACAACACACACCCACAGGCAGAAACACACCGAGACAGTTCCAGCGACTGCGCGTTGCCAATTTATTTCCCAGTTGTATGTAAACAGTCACAGCGGATCATGTGAGGGGGTTTTGTCGGAACATTTAGTCAGTAAAGAGAGCGAGCTGTGGGGAACTTCAGGGCCTCCCATTACAGACAGCTCGGCAGGGCGGGTTGAGGACGGGGGAGAGGTCTTGGGTTCAACTCCTCGATCTTACTGGACGTTAGACGGTCTGGTGTTTTTGATGATGACGGTGGAAGTGTGGGAAGAGAGGTTGAAGTTGAGGTCGTCGCTCCCCTCAGAGACGAGGACAGCTGTGAGCTGGATGGAAAGCTGGCTGCGTTGGGGATAAATATTTGTAACGCACCGACATGGAGGCTTGAAAAGTTTTTCTTTTCCTCTGTCAACAGTTTCACCACATATAGATAAGATGGTGGACACTGTAAAATTTGGGAAATCAGTTGTGTGTGTGTGTGTGTATATGTGTGTGTATGGCTGGACCACCATCATCGAGAATAAGAGTTTTTTGGTGAAGAAGCGAGGAAGCACAAACCTCTAATAAAGAGGAACCCTTGGCAAGACACACAGATCAGCCAAAACATTAAAACCACCTGAGGCCACTGCTATCAGGGAACGCTGTTGCCATGGAGGGGTGTCCCTGGTCTGCAACCATGTTTGGGTAGGTGGCACGGCTCAAAGTAACATCCACATGAATGCCCGGACCCAAGGTTTCTCCATCAGAACATTGCTCAGAGCATCACGGTGTCTCTGCCGGCACGCCTTCTTCCCATAGTGCATCCTGGTACGATCTCTTCCCCAGGTAAATGACAAACACCCACCTAGCCATCCACATGATGTCAAAGAACACATGATTCATCAGACCGGGCCACTGTCTTCCACTGCTCCACGGTCCATTTCTGGCATTGACATGCCCATTGTACCCAGCTAGGAAAGCTGCTGTGGCCTGGAGCTGTCCCAAACTTGACACTTTCATCCGGCTCACATACCGGGTGGAATGATGGCACTTGGGTGGTCCGCTCCTGTTTGCCAGAATCAAGCCATTGCAATGCCACATATTTGCCAAAGGTGGCCCATATTTGTTTTGTGGTATTTGGGCCACATTTGCCATTTACCACACGGGACATTTCAGGGTCACAGCCAGATTACATGTTGCTGAGAGCAGCGCACCTTTGCCAAAAAAGGTCCACATTTGATTTGGCATATTTGGGCCATATTTGCTGTTATATATGTGGGCCACTTCAGGCTCACATCCATTTTGTCAGGGCCAGAGGAAGGCTGTCAGTGCCGCACCATTGCCCGAAGTGGCCCACATCTGATGCTGTTTGGGTAGGTGCTCTCGGTGGTGGATAGGGGTCTTCATGGGGACTCTGAGCGATGTGCGTCCACGCAGTCCCATACGCAGCAAGCTGCGATGCACTGTGTTCTGACACCTGTCAATCACAGCCAGCATGAACTTCCTCTGCAACTGGAGCTACAGTAGGTCTTCTGTGGGATCAGAGCAGACGGGCTCGCCTTCGCTCCTCCAGCACATCAATGGGCCTTGGGTGCCCATGACCCCGTCTTCAGTTCATCGGTTTGTCCTTTCTTGGACCACTTCTGGTAGGTTCTATATCTATAAATTAGCTGTGTTCTGTTGGGTCTAGCAAACGTGCTCGCAGCGCTGGTGTAACCGGAAATGCTTGCAGAAATTCGCTCGTTCATTTTTCAGGAAATTCGCGTTCGCACAGTGAAGACCTTGCAGTGAAGTGCACACCGAGTGCCGCTAGGGGCGCCGTCGTACGTTTTGACGGAAAACGTCGATTTGAAGCAAAGTAGAAAAAGGTTGTCCATCGGGAAAAGCAGAGGAGACGCTGAATGAAAACCCAAACTTTGGCTGAGCTGCTCGTGCTTACAGGGTGCGGGTGTGCGTTACTGACCAAAATACCCCTCTCCTCTCCGGAAAATAGCCCCCTCCGTCCGGAAAACTCTTTTATTTTCGCCCGTCTTTGCAGCAGTGACGTCACACGCCAGTTACACCGAAACGCTTTACGTTATTCGACCTCAGTGACGTCAAGCAGGTCATCATGGCGAGCAGCGAGGTGCGGGAGAGTCGCGGCTGACTTGTGCGGATGAGTGTTGAGGTGTCGGGTAAGGTCTGACGTCGTTTTATCGTCGTGTGGATTCATGTGCTACACCGTGTGCTTCGCCGCCGTCATCTGCGTCATCTTCATCTACCAAGCCCCCCCCTGGAGAAGCGGGTCCACCCGGGCGAGCACCGCGCCATCAGCCAGAACCGCCAGCTGCAGAAGGTCGTCCAGTACTCGTAAGCGCTTTGCTCAGCCTTGTTTGTTGGGACACATGCTGGAGATGCTGCGTAAGGTCTATGGCAGGGTGCAGGGGGGAGGGAGGGAGGGAGGGCGCGTATGACTTTATTATAAAAGAACATAGTGTAACGTGCATGGATAAGAAGACACGCGGGCCGCTGGCTCGCGGGCCTGAGCCTTTAGTCGAGCGGTTAGCGATACTTCCTGCGGTACGGGCGATACGGGTTCGCGTCCTGGCCGCGGCACTTCCTGTGGTTACTAATGTTGAGTGTCATAGTGCTAATTTGAATATGATAGTAAGTGTCAAACAGTTAATTTATGCAAATTGATTGATTCATAGTTTAGCCAGCGTACTAGCAAAACAGTTGATAGGCTACAATTTTATGTCTTATTGCTGGAAGGTCCCTGCACTTTTTGTTTTACGATAATGAAAAGTTCTCATTTAATTAAATATATGCTTGAAGGCATTTAAACAAAGTTTTGTTTTTTAACTTTGTGTTATTCTAAGTTTTGCTACCCAGATTTTAATTGTTACTGCAAATGTATATTGGTTCCAAATATCGTTTATTGGTCTCCTTGATTACTAGTGATTGATATTGGTATTGAATGTGGGGAAAAAACCCAAACAAAAATATTGGTTGACCCCTCATAGGGATGCTCTTAATGTTTTAGTTCCTCATTTTCAAATTCCTGATCTTCAGGTTATGGCTGATATCAAAGTAAAGTGCATTGTAATAATCAAGCTGAGAATAGATAAAAGCATGTATAACTTTTTGTGGATCAGCAATTGATAAAAATGGTCGAATTGTAGAGATTATGTTGTGCTGGAGAAAACATGACTCAACAGCATTTTTCTAAACAGAGGTTAGCATTGAATATTACCTCTAGATTTCTAGCAGTGTGCTTAAGAGTTGTTGACAGACCACTAAGATTAGCACCAAAAGGGCTGATGGAATTTGGGGGACTGAACAATGACCTTAGTCCCCTGCTCAAAGAAAGTTGAATCAGTTTATCTGGACACAATGTTTATTGAGAGAAATGTTTCATCATTCATATAAGTGACCTTTTCAGTCTCAACTGACTGCAGGTATCCTCACCCTTATAAACAATACAGTGGCATAATGAGTGAAACCATCTGTCAGTTTCTTATGCAAATATGGGCGTTACCATCAAGTGGAGTTACAGTAGGCATGTGTACTATTCACAGAGGATTGGGTAATGTTTGCAATCACAGCATTGTGAGGTGGTGACAGATGTACTCTTAGCACCCTCCTTGGTTCAGGTATGGTTGTTCTCTCTTCACATATATGCCCTCTTTGACTTTGTGTTTAAACCAGCGTTCTTCCCTATCAAGAATGTGCACATCCTCATCCTTGAAAAGAGTACATGTTTCACCATCTGACAGTGCTGTGATTGCAAACATTCATAAATCCTCTGTGAATAGTACATTGGGCCATTGTAATTGTAGTTAATGGTCATGCCCATATATGCATATGAAACTGGTTGTTTTTGGTTGTTATACAACTGTCTTGTTTATAAGGGTGGGGATACCTGTAGTCAGCTGAGACTGAAGAGGTCACTTATGCTCCTTTTCCACTAGATGGTACTGGCTGAACTTGACTCCGCTTGATTCCATTACTCTAACAGCACCACCTCAGTGTAGATGGTTTGCATTGATTTTGGTATTTGCTCCTGTTTTTTTTTGTGGGAAACTTGACAAAGGGGGTACTAGAAAAGCTGTAACAGTTATGAAAATTCTGGTATTTTCCTGTATTGGAAAATGAAAAAAGGTTGAGTTGAGTTGAGTTGAGTTGAGCTGATACCATGTAGTGGAAAAGGGGTATTAGATGAGTCATGAAATGTTCCTGTTAGTAAATGTGTACAGATGAACTGATTCAACTTACTTTGATTTTCTTACCTGGATTATTGAGCATGTATAGACAATTAGTCCTCTGCTTTTTCACCAGGGTTTTTGTCTATGCTGTTGTGGTGCAGTAGATACTGTACAGTGTTGCATCCATGTGTGTTAGTGTGTGTACATCCATGTGTTACAGTAAAGGGGAACCAGTGTTTGTTGCAGTGAGCGTGTTATAAGACCATCAACCAAAGAATTATATTTACTTGTGATTGCAGTATCACAGATCTGAAGGAAGATCTATTATCATTAATATTACAATTAATAATATCTGTCTTCACTGCATTTATTGTCAAAATGTAGATGAACTGTAATTCCAAATGTATTTTTCCTCTTTTCCAGCTTTTTTGATTTGTTTATTATCAGAGGTGACCTCAACATCCTCATTAAGTATTACGTTGTTTATTGACCAGTCAGCTATCTCAAGGAGAACTCAAGAATTGGCAGTTCACAGTTTTACAGCAGTACATGAATGATCTGGGTCTTGAAGATATTTGGCTAGTAAATTGTCTGGTTTTCAGAGATAGTCTCACTTTTTCTTTATCAGTTCATTAATAATTTTCTCATTTGGATTTTGTCTTAACTCGGAACTCCTTCCGATATGCAAATTCATCATATCAACGTTAGGAACATGGGCCTGTTATTTTTTAACCTGAGCAGAAATCAATTATGCAAGCCAGTAATGAGACAGTGATTTAATTTGTCACATCTTAAAAGTATCTTTGTGAGTTTGACAGGTATCACAGATCAAATTCCCGATGACTTTGGAATATTCAAATGCCAGTTGAATGAAATCGCCTGCAAAAAGAACAGTTCTTGACACATTTTTCAATAATGTGGGTGTTTGTGTACTAAATGAGGAGAAAGTGAATGCCCTTGAGATGGCAATAATTCCAGACGAATTGATTAGCATAGATGGTTTGTCTCTTGTTATGTAGAATGTGGCTGTCAGGTAGGGAAAGACTGTGTTATGGTGGTACAGTGGTACTGTCTTCTATGTGGCTTAAACAGGATTCATTACTTGGAGCATCTTTTCTCATAGGCTGGGAACATTGGGAAGGAGGTGGCATCAACTGAGATTGACAGTGGTTACTCCTATCAAGTTACCTCTATTCCCAGGACACTGGAGCTCACTGAGACAGTCATATGGAGCTTCGCATCAGTAAATTTGCTATCAAAAGGTATGTGTTGTGTTATGTAAATAGCTACAAATAATTTCTTATTTGCAATTTCTTCTGATTACATAGTTCTTGTGAGTTTGATCTGTGATGGGTGTCAAGAAAAATAATAGATGTTTTCTGTTTAGCATAAAGCTTTCAGTAGCTATGTTTAGATTCAGATGTATAATTTGATAGCAGTCAGGCTGATGGTTGAGTGAAAAGATTAAGTTTCATCAGGACCAGGTGATGTGTGGTAGAAGTTGAAGATTGTTGTGTGGAGTTCAGGGAGGAGTTAAGATAGGAAGTGGTTGGTAGTGAATAGTTACTGTATGGCTGGGCAACCAGTGCAGAAATAGTGATGGAGACAGGTAGGAAGGTATTTCGTGTGTCATTGGGATAGAGGAAGGAAGACAAGGAGACTTGGTGGTGGAATGAGGAAGTACAGCTAAGTATACAGAGGAAGAGGTTGGCAAAGAAGATGTGGGATAGTCAGAGGGTTGAAGAAAGTAGACAGGAGTATAAGGAGATGCAGCGTAAAGCAAAGAGAGAGGTGGTAAATGCAAAAGAAAAGGCGTATGGTGAGTTGTATGAGAGGTTAGACACTAAGGAGGGAGAAAAGGACTTGTATTGAGTGGCTAGCCAGAGGGACTGGACTGGGAAGGATGTGCAACAGCTAAGGTGATGAAGGATAGAGATGGAAATGTGCTGACAAGTGAGGAGAGTGTGTTGAGAAGGAGTAATTTGAGGAGTTGATGAATGAAGAAATTGAGAGACAAGGTTTGATGATGATGTGGGAATAGTGAATTAGAAAGGAGGAAGTGCAGGCATCTATGAAGGGTGGAAAGACAGTTGGTGTTGATGATATATTTGTTGAGATGATGGTAGAGTGTTTGAAACAATCCTAGCAAGTAACAAGTAAATTTGTAGTAATTTTCAAGAATAACATTGACATGGCATGTACAATGGAATAAGGTAAACATCACAGACATTTTGAAAAATACTGTTACAAGCACTCATGATTAATGTACAATAAATTCATAAACAACTTCACAATTTTGTTTTCTGTCTCATAACCCCCTACCTCACATCTCTTCTGAGACCCAGAGGCCCTAGGGGCCTGTCCACCCACCCTTCTCTTGCTCCTCACCACTACAGCCACCACCTCCTTCTCCACAGCCAGCACCTCCTTCTTCTCCCGTGCCACCACAGCCAGCACTTCCTTCTTCTCCACCACCACCACAGCCACCGCCTCCTTCTCACCACCACAGCCAGCACTTCCTTCTTCTCCACCGCAGCCACTGCATCCTTCTCACCACCACAGTCAGCGCTTCCTTCTTCTCCACCACAGCCACCGCCTCCTTCACTGCCAACACCTCCTTCACTGCCACCACCTTCTCCAGCTCACCACCACAGCCAGCATTTCCTTCTTCTCCACCACCTCCTTCACAGATAGTTCTTTGTTGGCCCTTGTACTGACAGAGTGGGATTTGAACCGGCAACCACAGACACATTGAGTGTCGAAGACTAACCACTGCTCCACCAGAGCCTTTGCACATTTGGAGATGTTCTCCAGGCGCTTATGAGTTTTTCCTCTGGATGTTAGCCTTCAAAACTTAGATAGAATGATAAATGCTGGTCTAGAACCCACAACCTTGTGAGTGTTGCAGCCAAACACTGACCACTGAACCACGAAGTCTTACTTGCGTCTTTCTATGGAGTCTTTCTATTTGATGTTTCATTTCAAAGCTTAGCAGAAAAGGTTGGGCTGGTTTTGAACCATCTGTGAAAAGCATTGAAAACTTGGTAGAACCCAAAACCTTGTGACTGTTGTTTATTTCTTTAAAAATCCACAGGAATGATGAAAAATGCTACCAAAATAAGAGCCAGGATGTAATTGTTCTTTAAAGTGCTGGGTGAAGATGCTGTAACTGAAGTTGTTTTGCAGGCAGTGGGAGCACACATAATAAAACCTAAATTTCATATTCCTGTCTAATAGCCCCTACCTCACATCTCTTCTGAGGCTCATAGGCTAACCTTAGCCTGCCCACCCTCTTTGTCCACCACCTCCTCTTCCACCAATAGTTCTTTGTTGGCCCTGATATTGCCAGGCAGAGCAGGATTCAAACCAGTAACCACACGATGACAGACAAACCACTGCTCCAGCAGGGCCTTTGCACATTTGGAGATGTTCTCCGGGCACTTGTGAGTTTTTCCCTTTGGCTGTTAGCGTTCAAAACTTAGGTAGAATGATAACTGCTGGTCTACAACCCACAATATTATCAATGTTATGGCAGAGCACTAACCACTGCTCCGCCAAGTCTTATTTTTTTTTCTGCACTATGGAGCATTTCAATATTTCCATTGGATATTTGCATTTAAATAACAGAATATTTCAGGCTAGCTTGGAAGCCACAACCTTTACAACAGATAATGATAAATTTTGGTCTAGAACCCACAAACTTGTCAGTGTTGGAGCAGAGCACTGACCACCGAGTCTTACTTGCTTCTCACCATCAAGTATTTCTATTGGCTGTTTCATTTCAAAGCTTATCAGAAAATGATGGGCTGGTTTTGAATCATTTGCAACATCTCTAAGGAGCCTCAACCAGTTAACTACTAAGTCCTCTAGCACAGCGTTTCTCAAACCTCCCCCGGAGGACCACTTGTAGACTATACATATCACTACATATAGACAGTAGACTATACATAGTACTATTACATTGCATTAAGACAGTAGACTATACATAGTACCATTACATTGCATTGCATTAAGACAGTAGACTATACATAATACTACATATTAAACAGAATACTATACATATCACTACATATTAAACAGTAGACTATACATATCACTACATATAGACATAAGACTATACATATCACTACATATAGCAGTAGACTACATATCACTACATACAGACAGTAGACTATACATAATACTACATATAGACAGTAGACTATCACTACATATACAGTAGACTATACATATCAATACATATAGACAGTAGACTATATATATCACTACATACAGACAGTAGACTATACATATCACTACATGTAGACTACATATCACTACATACATACATGTTGGAGGGAAGCGTGGGATCCATTTAAACCGATGTGACTCCCGGGTGCCGAGCTCTCCAGTATCTCTCTGGTCAGGGCCGACCAAAGCCAGACCCTGAAGGTCGGGTGGTTTACCCGGGGTCACCTGGTGAGGTGGAGCACAGCTCAGGAACATGTGTGGTTCAAACACGTGTGAAAGAGGAAGACATAGAGGTAGATGGCGAGAGTGTGTGTTTCACCTCTACGTGTCCTTTTAAACCCTTATCAGTGTGTCACAAGGGTTATCAGTGTGTTCGTTAATGTGTGTGTGTGTGTGTGTGTGTGTGTGTGTGCGCGCCCATTCTCATGATCACAAATTCTACAAACACAATGCACAAACAAGGGTGAGCGACAAAGAAAGGTAGAGAAAGAGAGAGAGAAAGAGTTTTAGATGAAACATTGTCATTTTCCCGCCCATCTTCTCTGCCCTCCCCTCCCCCCTCTCCCCCTCCTTTCTACACTTATTTACTTATTTCAGTTTCTCTATGCAGCTCTATCCCCCCCCCCCCAGTCGACAACACTTGCTGACGACTCCTGTGAATAGATAGAGTGGTCACCATCCTCTTCTGTCTCTATCTGTTATCCCCCCCCCGATCTGTCTATCTCTCCACCTTTCTGTCTGTTACCGTCTGCCTGTTCCTGTCTCACTCTGTTCATCTTTGCCTTGATCACTCT
>JAJHIY020001892.1:22500-42500 GCA_022114975.2 Lampris megalopsis
CTCTCCCCCTCTCTGTCTGTCTCTCTCCCCCCCTCCCTCGCTCACTCTGTCTGTCTCTCTCACTCTCTCTGTCCCTCTCTCCCCCTCCCTCTCTGTCTCTCTCTCTAGCTGTCTCTGTCCTTCTCCCGCCCTCTCTCCATCTCTCTCTCCCCCCTCTCGCCCTCTCCCTCTCTGTCTCTCTCCCCCCTCTCACTCCTGTCTCTCTCTCTAGCTGTCTCTGTCCTTCTCCCCCTCTCTCTCCATCTCTCTCTCCCCCCTCTCGCCCTCTCCCTCTCTGTCTCTCTCTCTCTAGCTGTCTTTCTCTCTGTCTCTCTCCCCCGTCTCTCTCTATCTGTCTCGCTCTGTCTCTGTCTCTGTGTCGCACACTTTGTCTATTTTAGATTCAAACAGGAAATGCATCATCTCTCCTTACATAACCCCCCCCCCCACACACACACACACACACACAAACACAGGTCCCAGACGGACCGGGGGAAAAGGAACAGGAAGAGAGAGAGAGAGAGAGAGAGAAAAGAAGTTGTTTCCTGTCTCTCCTCATGGAGACGGTCGCCCCAGGACACAGACGGTTGCCGTGGCGATCACACGTCCTCCGGTGCGCTTGTGTGCCAGTCTGGCTGAGTTAATGACATCACTTGTAAACAAGGCGAATTTGGACATTTTAATGACTTAAAACGTGTCTTTCTACTGATTTGGTCTCGGTAAAGACAAAATTAATGACCAGTTATTAAACGTCCATCTTGATGATTTTGGTGTCCAGACAGTGACAACTGACACACTACGTACACGGTACAGACACAACAGGACCTCCAGCAGAATAATATAAACGGTGCTGACAGCACACTTTCAATCCAGAGGGCTTCCCCAACGGGGCAGAAAGAGGAGGGACTGTCCATACCCATGGAAAGAGAGATGGAGAGATGGGGAGATGGGGAGATGGAGAGATGGGGAGATGGAGAGATGGAGAGATGGGGAGATGGAGAGATGGGGAGATGGGGAGATGGAGAGATGGGGAGATGGAGAGATGGAGAGATGGGGAGATGGAGAGATGGAGAGATGGGGAGATGGAGAGATGGAGAGATGGGGAGATGGAGAGATGGAGAGAGAGAGAGATGGAGAGAGAGAGAGAGATGGAGAGATGGGGAGATGGGGAGATGGGGAGATGGGGAGATGGAGAGATGGAGAGATGGGGAGATGGAGAGATGGAGAGATGGAGAGATGGAGAGATGGGGAGATGGAGAGATGGAGAGAGAGAGAGAGATGGAGAGAGAGAGAGAGATGGAGAGATGGGGAGATGGGGAGATGGAGAGATGGACAGACGGAGAGATGGAGAGATGGGGAGATGGGGAGATGGGGAGAGAGACCAGTGCAGCACCGCCGGCTATTGTCTGGCTTCTTGATATGACACATAGTGACAGCTAGGTGGCACTCTTGCAGCACCAAGCTCTCGAAAGGCGCCTCGTCTGTCTATCGCCCTGCGCTGTGAAAACACACACACACACACACACACACACACACACACACACACACACACACACACACACACACACCTTTCCCCTTCTAGCGTTGCAGCTACTTATGCAAGTAGTAAAGTAGTAGGTAGTAGGAGTGCAGCATGCCCTGTGTGTGTGTGTGTGCGTGTGTGTGTGTGTGTTTATGCAATTACATCGCAATGTTGTTCACATACAATTAATTTGCATGCACACACACACACACACATACACACACACACACACACACTCACTCCTCTTTTCCCTTGCAGCGTCGCAGCTACTTATGCAAGTAGTAGGAGTGCAACATGCCCCCTGTGTGTGTGTTTGTGCGTGTGCGTGCGCACGTGTGTGAACGTGTTCATCTGATTAGATGGCAACGTTAATCTTCACATACAATTATTAATTTGCATGCACCCACAGTGACGTGTGTGTCTGTATCTGTTTGTATGTATGTGTTAGTGTGTGCGCATGCTTTCATAATGTATCTTACACACACACACAGACTGATGATGCATATGTCCGGATGTGTGTGTGTGTGTGTGTGTGAGTGTTGGCTTTCAAGGCGACCTGCAGGTTGAGGGTTCAACAGCTGTAAAAAATCTCTCTCAGTCTGTTTAAAAACAGTTTAAACGTCTGCTTCCAAACACACACAGACGTTGGACTGATGCTCTTTCCCTTCACCATCGATCACTTCTTTAGAAAGATCCAGCTCCACTTTGGTCTCTCTCTCTCTCTCTCTCTCTCTCTCTCCCTCTCTCTCTCTCTCTCTCTCCCTCCCCGTGTCTCTCTTTGTGTGTCTTTTTTCCCTCTCTCCATCCGTCCGTCCGTCCGTCCGTCTGTCTGTCTCTATATCTCCAGGGTGTGTGTATATATTAATAGCTGTAGCCTTACCCTCCCTCCCTAAGCTCTCCCTCCCTCCCTCCCTCCCTCTCTCTCTCCCTCTCTCTCTCTCTCTCTCTCTTTTCTCCCCTTTTCCAGCTGGATCCTTGCCTATCACGTAGCCGGGAGGTTTGTGTGTGTGTGTGTGTGTGTGTGCGCGTGGAGATCAAAGTTTGTCTCTTCCGAGAGTAAGCCGCCTGGAAAAGGGCTGGCAAGCCGGGAATATGTGTGTGTGTGTGTGTGTGTGTGTGTGTGTGTGTATACACACGTGCGCTTGCACTGGTGTCGGTGAAATCGTGTGTGCAGGAATGGATCACATGTGGAAATATGTGTGCGCATTTGTGTGTGTGCATTGGTGCGCATATGTATATTTTGGTTTGTGTGTGTGTGTGTGTGTGTGTTTCTGTGTCAGAGGTCAGAGGTCAGCAGCAATGGGGGGAAAGGCGGGGTCAGAAGGCCCCAGGGTCTCCTGAGTCCTGAGGGGGATTTATAGAAGATCAGAGCCTGCCTTGACTACTCTCACACTGCAGGGGGCGGTAGGGAGGCATAGTTAGACCAGCGGGAGGCCGGACCGGGGTTCAAGCCCTCGTGTCCACAGACGTCCATCCTGCTTAAGCGTCCTTGGATGAGACAAAGATTCTCTAACAGCTCCAGGGACAAAGTTCAGCCCCTGACCCTGAACTCTGACCTCCTGCGGGAGGGAAGAGAGGAAAACATTTCCCAACAGGGACCAGTAAGGTTTTCATACTGCAAACCAGAAAGGCTGTTTTTGAGTGGAATCAGGGCCGAGGTGGGCTTCGGGACGAAGCAGAAGCCACACAGCGAGTTCGTCCTCAAACCTGTGTGGACATTTCAACGGGACAAGTTTAACCTCTGACCCAAGGGAGGTCTCTCTCTCTGGGGGGTTCCTGTTGTCATTTTGAATACGCATTCGTCGCGAAATGCCATTGTTGTGAATGAACGTCCTCGAGGTAACATGGAATTAACCCACGCCCGATTTTATTTGGGGTGACAAAAACTGACCGAGTCTTCTCCATCGGCCTTATTTCCCAAAACGAGTTCCCAAAAAACGAGAGGTCAACTTCAGCGAAATTCCTCTCCGCCAGCAAGACTACACTTGACACATCATCTCGTTTAAGTGGTATCTTTTTGTAAGCGGAGGAACGTGCTGCTTTAACGCTGATGAGAATAAGGTCCGTCACACCTGCCCGACCGTCGATTTTCCCAAACCCAGCTGTATCTTAGCTCTAGCGAGACCAGCTCAGTTCAGTCACATGAGACACTTCAGTGTTACCTGCGGCTTGGTCGGGCGTCCCTACAGACCCAGCTGGCCGTGTCTGCGGGTGGGAAGCCAGATGTGCATATGTGTCCTGGTCGCTGCACCAGCGCCTCCTCTGGTCGGTCGGGACGCCTGTTCAGGGCGGGGAGGGGGAACTGGCTGGAACAGCGTGATCCTCCCGCGCGCTACGCCCCCCTGGCGAAACTCCTCACTGTCAGGTGAAAAGAAGCGGCTGGCGACTCCACATGTATGGGAGGAGACGTGGTAGTCTGCAGCCCTTCTCGGATCGGCAGAGGGGGTGGAGCAGAGACCGGGACGGCTCGGAAGAGTAGGACAATCGGGGAGAAAAAGGGTGGGGGGGGAGAGACACTTCGTGGTCCTACACCTGTGAACTATCAAGCGTCATCATAATTCACCATTGTCAACACACCCAATTTGCATATTCTCTGCATGCAAATAACAATTCATGAACAAAAAAGACGTGTTTCTTAACTGAAGCTTTGGCAGGGATGACCAGCAGCTCTGTTCTGGACAAGCTGAACCGGCGGTGCCACGCTGCTATCCGAGCAGATGGTGTCAGGGAAGCAACTAACGACTCACACAGACACCTCGGCATCTTCTGGTGGGGGACAAAAGGTAAGGTTAGGTGTGTCGGCATAGGAAGGGCAGAAGAAAATATGTGCCGAGATGACTGGGATAAATGAGATGGTAAAGGGTGTGAAAAGTGGTGGGCCGAGCATTGAACCTTGAGGCACACCCACTGTAACCTGACGGGAGGGGGTGGATACCGCACCCCTTCACGGTACTTGACATGAACTCCCTGTCAGATACTGGATCCATGCAAGCGGTGTGTCGGCAATGCCCAGGTCAGTCAGTGTTTCCGCCTGTTAGCTGTGTATTTGCTGTGTTTGTGTGTTTCCGTATGTGCGTTGTGTTGTGCTGCGTTCTTGACAACCCTCTCTTTCATCACTGAGCTCGTTAAGTATTGTTAAGATCCACCAGATAATTGTTCCCTGACTAAATTGGTTCCAAAGTCCCCAAATGTGATTGTGCGTGTGTGTGTGTGTGTGTGTGTGTGTGTCTTGGTTTCCTCACTAAATATCACTCAAACAAAGACAATTCATCAGTCTTTCCCTGAAGAGCTTTTTAACTCCGTTCCAAAGGCCAAATGTGTTGTGGTGAGTCAGCGTCTGTATTCCCCGATCGCCAATATATATACCGCGCGTACACACAGAAACTGTACCTGCGCCACTTCCCACGCAGGTCTCCTAATGTATAACAACCCACGGTCGGTGAGAATCTGCACACCGGTACACATCTTACACACCACGCGTACGGTGTACAGCCTTTTGAGTGGGATTAGTGGGATTTTGCGAGTTGGCAAAAAAGGATAATTGGTGTGAATTTGGGTGACATTTTATTCAGAGCGGGCGGCACGGTGGCGCAGCGGTTAGCGCGGTGGCCTCACGGCAAGAAGGTCCCGGGTTCGAGCCCCGGGGTTGTGCAACCTTGGGGGTGGTCCCGGGTCGTCCTCGGTGTGGAGTTTGCATGTTCTCCCCGTGTCTGCATGGGTTTCCTCCCACGGTCCAGAGACATGTAGGTCAGGTGAATCGGCCGTACTACATTGTCCCTAGGTGTGTGGGCCCTGTGACGGTCTGGTGGCCTGTCCAGGGTGTCCCCCCGCCTGCCGCCCAAAGACTGCTGGGACAGGCTCCAGCATCCCCACGACCCCGAGAGCAGGATAAGCGGTTCGGATAATGGATGGATTTTATTAGGGGCTCTCTTTCTTCCACTGCATTGTGTTCGGATGTAGCCTATAGTTTCAAAAACCTTCACTATGAATACAAACTTCTTCTAGAAATAAAGATTGTAGTGTGCTATTGGGGAGTTAGACTACCCTACACCTGCAGGCCTGACTTGTTTCTAAGGGTCCGTGGCCTAGAACTGACAGCATCCACTGCTTCGGTTAGTTTCTGCCATTCAGCTCGTTTCGTTTTGTTGGAGTTTAGGTTCCAAACAGTTCGTGTTTCCTTCTGTCTAATATTTCAAGTCCATGTTGAAATCCTGCTTCTTCTTCTTCTTCTTCTTCTGCCATTCCTCCTCAAAACTCAGCTAAATGTTGGCCATTTCTATGCAAACTGGACAACACAGAAGGGGCCAACACGTCAGGCCAGGACTCCGCAGTCTGCACCATCTACAGGCCAGTGGCCCCTCTTTCAGGGAGGAGGAGGTGCACATCCTTGATAGGGGAGGAACGCTGGGTTGAACGGGGAGTCAAAGAGGCCACCTATGTGAAGAGGGAACCACCATCCCTGAACCGGGGGGGGGGGCTAAGATACATCTCTCACCATCTTAAAATGCTGTGACTGCAACTAATCCCCAATCCTCTGTGGCCATTGAAGCTCTAGTTAGTGGGCACACCCATATTTGCATACTTGCATATGAAACCGGCCGTTGGTTTCGGTCGTTAGGCAGCTGTGGTGTTTATAAGGGGGGGGGGACACCTGCAGTCAGCTGAGACTGAAGAGGTCCCTTAGATGAGTGATGAAACGAAGCTGTCAGCAAACATATCCGGATGAACTGATCCAACCTTCTTTGACAGACAGTTGGGGGGGTGTAGGAAGTAAATTGTGGGCGTGGTCAGAAGCCTCGTGGGCGTGGTCAGTTTCAGGATGATTGAGACGTAAGAGGAGAAAAACATGTGGGAACAGACATAGGTGGGGTTTTATAAATCTGACGAAAAGACTGTGTAGGCATGTTTCCTGTTTTGTGTGTACACAGATTTCCATCCATCCATTCATCCATCCATTCATCCACCCACCCACCAGTCCACGCATCCATCCATCCATCCACCCACCAGTCCATTCATCCATCCATCCATCCACCCACCAGTCCACGCATCCATCCATCCATCCACCCACCAGTCCATTCATCCATCCATCCATCCACCCATCCATCCATCCATCCATTCATCCATCCATCCATTCATCCATCCATCCATCCATCCATCCACCAGTCCACGCATCCATCCATCCATCCATTCTTCCATCCACCCACCAGTCCACACATCCATCCACCCATCCACCCATCCATTCATCCATCCATTCATCCACCCACCCACCAGTCCACGCATCCATCCATCCACCCACCAGTCCATTCATCCATCCATCCATCCACCCATCCATCCATCCATCCATCCATCCGTCCATTCATTCATCCATCCACCCACCAGTCCACGCATCCACCCATCCATCCATCCATCCATCCACCCACCAGTCCACGCATCCATCCATCCATCTATCCATCCATCCATCCATCCATTCATCCATCCATCCATCCACCCATCCATCCATCCATCCACCCACCAGTCCACGCATCCATCCATCCATCCATCCATCCATCCATCCATCCATCCATCCATCCATCCATCCATCCACCCACCAGTCCACACATCCACCCATCCATCCATTATCCAGGCCGCTTATCCTGCTCTCAGGGTCGTGGGGATGCTGGAGCCTATCCCAGCAGTCATTGGGTGGCAGGCAGGGAGACACCCTGGACAAGGCGCCAGACATCACAGGGCCGACACACACACACACACACACACACACACACACACACACACACACACACACACATCCACACCTGGGGTCAATTTAGTACAGCCGAGTCACCTGACCTACACGTCTTTGGACTGTGGGGGGAAACCGGAGCCCCCGGGGGAAACCCACGCAGACACGGGGAGAACAGGCAAACTCCACACACAGGACGACCCCCAAGGTTGGACGACCCCCAAGGTTGGACAACCCCGGGGCTCGAACCCAGGACCTCCTTGCTGCGAGGCGACCGCGCTGACCACTGCGCCACCGTGCCGCCCATGTTTCCACACCTAAATATACACTAAACATATGCCCGGGGGTTTACACATTGGGCCCCGGGTCCAGGTGGACGGTGTTGTCATGGGGTATGTGCAGCATTTCCATTCTTTAACGTCAGCCCCCCACTCCCAGTGTGTTTCAGTGGGAGTGAAAGTCCAGTACCGGCTTAGCGGTGCCTCTTTCACAACCTGTCCGCAGCAGGGACGTGCGGAAGGGTCAAGCAAGCGGCCCATTTACAAAGCAGCGGTGCTTCCGGTCCTCCTCCTCTGCAGTGTCTCCGACTTCCTGCTGACATCAGAGAGGCCCGTTCGGTCGTTTCCTTCAAGTCTCCACTGATCGTGAACTCATTCTCGCCGTCGTTTGAAGAGCAGACCACCTCTCGGCTGGCCAGCTTTGCAGACGCTTCAAGCTGAAATCGGTGATGTAATAAGTGGTTATCTTACCCACCTGGACCAGGGAGTCAGGTTATGACATCTTCACCATGGAGACAGGACTGAAACCCGGTGACGATGAGACGATGCTCCTGTTGGACGGACGTCCTACCTACCGATTCCGCCGTCAACACGGCGGGGCAGCAGTGTTCCCGTGTACTTCGATGCAGTTCGCGACACACTAGACCGGCCTTTGTCAGCTTCGGCCCGCGGAAGTCACGTCTACGAGGGCGGGAACTGCTCCCTGCCGAGCCGACGGCAGACGAAGCGACGCAGGCCGCTACACCCGCTTCGCCGTCCCGCCTGCCGGGGGGAGGGGACAGACCGGGGAAACTGCGGATTTCAGCTTTAAAGGGACGGTTTGCTGGTTTTCCACCGTACCTCTTATTATCTGCGTAGGGATGTCTGGGATCACCGGGACAGGTATCTCTGGCCCGGCACCGAACGTTTTTTTTCCCTGTACGCCAACGGACGTATTGTGGCGCCAGCTGATGGACTGAAAAATTGGTTTCTAATGGCCGCCCGGATCGCTGGTTCGAATCCCCGTGTTACCGCCGGCTCGGTCGGGCGTCCCTACAGACACAATTGGCCGTGTCTGCGGGTGGGGAGCCGGATGTGGGTATGGGTCCTGGTCGCTGCACCAATGCCTCCTCTGGTTGGTCGGGGTGGTGGGGGGAACTGGGGGGGGAATAGCGTGATCCTCCCACGCACTACATCCCCCCCCCCGCTTCTCTCCCAAAGCTTTTGTCCCCTTTTAATCCACGGCCTGTTTGTCGGCGTGATGGCTGCGAGTGTGCGAGCCGGCCTGTCGTGCGGCTGGGCTCGCTCTCCCATCCTCCCCTCGCCACGCTAAAGCTTGTATCGCTTGGGGGCGGTATGTTGATGGGGGGGGGGGATGACCCGGGCCCTGACCTCTCTGGAGACTCTTATCTGCCCTTTGTGTCGTCTTTTGTCCACGACCAATTCGTCACCATTTGTGACGGCACCACTCTCAGTCTGTACTCTCTCTCTCTCTCTCTGTTTGTATGAGTGACATCATAAGGGCTCATTTCTTTTTTTCTTCTGAGGCTGTGTGTTGGGCCTGCGTTTGGTGATGCTGCATGGGAACAGTGCGTCTGGACAAGATGCTTGCTTCTGCGTGAGCTGTCGTCCCGGTGTTGGAAAGGAAGCATGCAGCTGCTTTAATGATGGCAAGTTAGAAAGAAAGGAGGATTTGGACCCATTCAACATGCCCTTACCATGGCTTGCATGCTAGCATGTTCTCACCCCCCCCCCAGCCTTTTCTCCCCAATTGTACCCGTCTAAGTACCCCACTCTTCTGAGCTGTCTCGGCCGCTACTCTCCCCCAGTTCTCCCTCTCCTCTGAACAGGTGCCCCAACCAACCAGAGGAGGCGCTATTGCAGCGAACAGGACACACACATCTAAAGGAGACAGAGGACCAGAGAGAGAGACAGGATCAGAAAGAAAGAGAGAGAGACAGGATCAGAAAGAAAGAGAGAGAGACAGGATCAGAGAGAGAGAGAGACAGAGGACCAGAGAGAGAGACAGGATCAGAGAGAGAGACAGGATCAGAGAGAGCGACAGAGGACCAGAGAGAGAGACAGGATCAGAGAGAGAGACAGGATCAGAGAGAGAGACAGAGGACCAGAGAGAGAGAGACAGAGGACCAGAGAGAGAGAGACAGAGGATCAGAGAGAGAGAGAGAGAGAGAGGACCAGAGAGAGAGACAGGATCAGAGAGAGAGAGAGAGAGAGAGGACCAGAGAGAGAGACAGAGGACCAGAGAGAGAGAGACAGACACACATCTGGCTTCCCGACCGCAGACACGGCCAATTATGTCTGAAGGGTCACCCGACCGGCCAACCCGGAGGGGACACGGGGATTCGAACCGGCGATCCCTGTGTTGGTAGGCAACGGGATAAACCGCTATGCTACCCGGACGCCCCGCATGCAGATGCTTTAGTGACGGCATGTTTTTTCCTCCAGAAAGCTAAAAAAAGAAAGAAAGAAAGGAGGATTCGGACCCGTTCTATGTGCTCTGGCCACAGCTTGCATGCTGGGACGTTCTCGTTCTCTACCATGCTGCTCAGGGTCACTCGCCAGGACTGTGTAGCAGCCGCGGTTTTTATTGTCATATCCCCACCACACAACACGATCACGGCCCACAGTTTCTGACACTGCCAGATATTGGTCGGAGCCTACGACCTCATGGATCCGCTCTCTGTCGGCCGTTCTCAACCCTGTCACACTGCACCACCCAAGATAGCCAACCACCACTCACAGCCCACGATTTTGTCCACAACTTGAAATATTTGCCTGGGACAGCCTTAAGTCTGAACCAGCCATGTTGGGTAGGCCACCGCCTCAGAATGCCCACAAGCTAATTCCCATGTCAGGTTCTGTTCCAGTGAGCTGATGGGGAATAGCTCGACTGCAAAGTGAAAAGATACACAAGAACACCCTGAGGGGTCACTTTGGGGGGAAAACTAAACATGGCTGATTGGGAGGACAAGGCAGGAGACAGACACGTTGTGTCCGGACGCACCGGCCTATTTGAGGAGGGGCTTCACAGCACGGAGGCTGCAACACAAGGCCAGGAGGAAGAGCACAGCTCTTCATCCAGTGTCCAATGTTAACATTTTCCCCACTGGCCCACTTGGCCAGTAGATCAGAGTTTTACTGGCCCCTTGTATATTTTCACTGGCCCAGCAGCCAAAAAATGAAAACAACTTTTTTCCTATAATTTTGGCGATGTATTCATCTTATAAAATAGCATACATCTCTTTTATTGTTATTGATTCCCCCCCCCTTTTCTCCCCAGTTGTACCCGTCCAATAACCCCACTTTTCCGAGCCGTCCCGGTCGCTGCTCCACCCCCTCTACCGATCCGAGGAGGGCTGCAGACTACCACATGCCTCCTCCAATAGCCAGCCGCTTCTTTTCACCTGACAGTGAAGAGTTTCACCAGGGGTCGTAGCGCATGGGAGGATCACGCTATTCCCCCCAGTTCCCCGTCCCCCCTGAACAGGCGCCCTGACCGACCAGAGGAGGTGCTAGTGCAGCGACCAGGACACACACCCACATCTGGCTTCCCACCCACAGACAGACCCACGTACTTCACATACAGGGGGCAGTACTACAGGCAGAGGCATGGGCGGGCTATGGGGTTCCCCAGTCTCACCTATAGTGGCCAACTTGAGGAGGAAGTGGAAAAGAGGGCTCTGATGTCCTATCCAGGGACACCACCTAACCACTGGTTCAGATTTGTGGCTAACACCTGGGTAAAAATTAAATCCCAGGATGTACCACATTTCACCGACCACATTAACACTGTGGACAACCACAGGACGTTCACCAGGGAGGATGTGGAACATAACAGGTTGGCCTTCTTAGACTGTGAAATTGCAATTGGTGATGGGGGACATTTGATTGTTGACGTTTACCGTAAACCAACACATACTGATCAGTACTTCCAAGTTTGACTCACATCATCCACTGGAGCACAAACTAGGAGTCATCAGGATGCTGTACCACCGAGCTGACAACGTCCCCAGTGACACAGCAGCCGGGGAAGGGGAGAAATCCCACATTAAACAGGCCCTGGCTAAGCGTGATTATCCTAACTGGGCATTTGTCAAAGCCAGGAAGACGCCCAAACAGTGCACCAGCCGATCAAAGAGAGGAGAAGGACGACAGCTGTCTAAGCATAAACCAGTGGTGATTCCGTATGTAGGGGGAGTGTCGGAAAAGTTGAGACGGGTATTTTCCAAACACCGCGTCTCAGTTGCTTTCAAACCCCAAAACACGCTGCGCCAGAAACTGGTCCACCCCAAGGATCGGGTCCCCCAGCGCAAACAGAGCAATATAGTGTACGCTGTTAAGTGCCGGGAGGATTGCCGTGACTTGTCCATCGGGGAAACCAAACAGACGCTGGTCAAGAGGATGACACAATACAGTAGAGCTAACACGTCAGACCAGGGCTCCACAGTCTACACCATCTGCAAGCCAGGACTCCAGTCTACACCATCTACAGGCCAGATCTCCACAGTCTTCCCCATCTACAGGCCAGGACTCCAGTCTTAACCATCTACAGGCCAGGACTCCAGTCTACACCATCTACAGGCCAGGACTCCAGTCTACACCATCTACAGGCCAGATCTCCACAGTCTTCACCATCTATAGACCAGGACTCCAGTCTTCACCATCTACAGGCCAGGACTCCAGTCTTCACCATCTACAGGCCAGGATTCCAGTCTACACCATCTACAGGCCAGGACTCCAGTGTACACCATCTACTGACCAGGACTCCACAGTCTACACCATCTACAGGCCAGGACTCCACAGTCTACAGCATCTACAGGCCAGGACTCCACAGTCTACGCCATCTACAGGCCAGGAATCCACAGTCTACACCATCTACAGGCCAGGACTCCATAGTCTACACCATCTACAGGCCAGGACTCCACCATCTACAGGCCAGGACTCCACAGTCTACACCATCTACAGGCCAGGACTCCATAGTCTACACCATCTACAGGCCAGGACTCCACCATCTACACCATCTACAGGCCAGGACTCCACAGTCCACACCATCTACAGGCCAGGACTCTACCATCTACACCATCTACAGGCCAGGACTCCACAGTCCACACCATCTACAGGCCAGGACTCCATAGTCTATACCATCTACAGGCCAGGACCCCATTCTACACCATCTACAGGCCAGGACTCCAGTCTACACCATCTACAGGCCAGGACTCCACAGTCTACACCATCTACAGGCCAGGACTCCACAGTCTACACCATCTACAGGCCAGGGGCCACTCTTTCATGGAGGAGGATGTGCCCATCCTTGATAGGGAGGAACGCTGGTTTGAACGGGGCATCAATGATGCCATCTATGTGAAGAGGGACCGACCATCCCTGAACCGGGAGAGGGGGGGTGCTAAGAGTGCCTCTGTCTCTATCTTACAATGCTGGGATTGCAACTACTCCCCAACCCTCTGTGAACACTACACATGGCCTTTGTAATTCTAGTTAAAGGTCACACCTATGTTTGCACATGAACCCGGTCGTTGTTTTCAGTCATTATGCCCCTGTCTTGTGTATGAGGGTGGGGTACCTGCAGTCAGGGGAGCCTGAAGAGGGCACTTAGATGAGGGATGATGAAAGGTTCCTGTCAATAAACGCTGTGTCCAGATGAACTGATTCACCTTTCTGTGGTAGTCTCGCATGTTTCTTCTCGCTGATGTTTTTTTTTTTTTTTGAGTACCGGTAAGTTTGACCGAGTGTGACGGATGAGTGACAGCAGGGCAGGAAAGGCGGTGTTTAAAGGGGTTACCCGTGACTCTGATCGGTCGGGCAGACCGACCCATCAACTCGCCCTGCATAAACTTTTTGTGGCCCCGGGCCATCGGTTGTGTCAGACCCTGTCATCCTCCCACAACCGCCTCCCTAACATGGGCCACTGTGACAAGCCGAGCGGCTCCAGGATCTGCCCCCTCAGCTGTCTCCACACACCCGTCCTGACTGATCTGCCCCCTCAGCTGTCTCCACACACCCGTCCTGACTGATGTCACCCTTGACTACACTGGACTGCCAGACAGGGAACGTCAATATGGTTTCTGTGTGTGTGTGTGTGTGTGTGTGAGAGAGAGAGAGAGAGACAGACAGACAGACAGAGAGAGAGGGAGAGAGAGAGAGAGAGCAAGGGAGTGTCCTCAAGGCTCGTTTCCATGATGAATGGAACGAGAGAGAGCGAGCGAGAGAGAGAGAGAGAGAGAGAGAGAGAGAGAGAGAGTGTCCTTAAGGCTCATTTCCATGATGAATGGAACGAGCGCTCTTTGAATTCACGTCATACATATACACACACACATGCATGCACACAGACACACACACATGCATGCACACAGACACACACACATGCATGCACACAGACACACAAACATGCATGCACGCAGACACACACACATGCATGCACGCAGACACACACACATGCATGCACACAGACACACACGCATGCATGCACACAGACACACACGCATGCATGCACACAGACACACACACGTGCATGCACACAGACACACACACGTGCATGCACGCAGACACACACACACACATGCATGCACGCAGACACACACACATGCATGCATGCAGACACACACACACACACACACACGTTTCATCCCTGCAACACAAGACAGCTCTGTCTCTCTTCCTAAACAATTCTCTCTCTCTCTATCACTCTCTCCCGTCTCCAATTTATTCACACTCTCTCCCTCTCTCTCACCCTCCCTGTCTCCCTTTCTCTCTCTCTCTCTCTCTCTCTCTCTCTTTCTCGCTCTTGCTTTCTCTCGCGCCCCGTGTCTTTGCGGGGGCTTTAAGTAGCAGATTGTTATGCTAATCAGGGCACTCTGTAACTTGGCCTCGTCATTGGCCATCTCGTTAACGAGCTGCGCTGCCTAATTGGATGGGCATTTATGTCACCGCAGGAGCAAGGAAGTAATGAGAGAGAGGGAGGGAGCGAGAGAGACCGACTGAGAGACAGACCTGCTGTCACTTTTATGAAGTGTTGCTGGAGTACTCCAACGCATGGGTTTTTCTGTGTGTGTGTGTGTGTGTGTGTGTGTGTGTGTGTGTGTGTGTGTGTGTGTGTGTGCGTCCTGGTAGAATAGCTGAAATAAGACATTGCATCGACCAAGAGAGAAGACTGATATATAAAGAGAGAGAATCACAGACAGAAACAGAAGACAGAAAAGAGTGATTTTGAGACAGAGAGAGACCGGGTCAGAGAGAGAGACAGAGGATCAGAGAGAGAGACAGAGTCAGAGAGAGAGAGACAGAGTAAGAGAGAGAGACAGAGTCAGAGAGAGAGACAGGATCTGAGAGACAGACAGGATCAGAGACAGAGACAGGATCAGAGAGAGAGAGACAGAGTCAGAGAGAGAGACAGAGGACCAGAGAGAGAGACAGAGTCAGAGAGAGAGACAGAGGACCAGAGAGAGAGACAGGATCAGAGAGAGAGACAGGATCAGAGAGAGAGACAGGTCAGAGAGAGAGAGACAGGTCAGAGAGAGAGACAGGTCAGAGAGAGAGACAGGATCAGAGAGAGAGAGACAGAGTCAGAGAGAGAGACAGAGGATCAGAGAGAGAGACAGGATCAGAGAGAGAGAGACAGAGTCAGAGAGAGAGACAGAGTCAGAGAGAGAGACAGAGGACCAGAGAGAGAGACAGGATCAGAGAGAGAGAGACAGAGTCAGAGAGAGAGACAGAGGACCAGAGAGAGAGACAGAGTCAGAGAGAGAGACAGAGGACCAGAGAGAGAGACAGGATCAGAGAGAGAGACAGGATCAGAGAGAGAGACAGAGTCAGAGAGAGAGACAGGATCAGAGAGAGAGAGACAGGATCAGAGAGAGAGAGACAGAGTCAGAGAGAGAGACAGAGGACCAGAGAGAGAGACAGGATCAGAGAGAGAGAGACAGAGTCAGAGAGAGAGACGGAGGACCAGAGAGAGAGACAGGATCAGAGAGAGTGACAGAGGATCAGAGAGAGAGACAGGACCAGAGAGAGAGACAGGATCAGAGAGAGAGAGAGAGACAGGATCAGAGAGAAACAGACAGTGAAAGCCAGACAGATGGACACAGACAGAGCGTGAAAGAGATAGAGACAGACAGGTCTAGAAAGAGAGATGGGGTTGCTGTTGAGTTTCTCAGCCTTCTTTGTGTCAAACTCTTACGTCATCATCATCAACCACCGCAGGAGGAAGGGGAGTACAAATAATAAGACAGCAAGCCCACCTCTATTCCCCTGACACACAGACACACAGACAGACAGACACACAGACTGACAGACAGATAGATGGATGGATAGATAGACGGATAGATAGATAGATAGATAGATAGATAGATAGATAGATAGATAGATAGATAGATAGATAGATAGATAGATAGATGGATAGATAGATAGATGGATAGATAGACAGATAGATAGATAGACAGATAGACGGATAGATAGATAGATGGATAGAGGTAGAAATGCATCAAAGAACTCGTCTCTCTCTTTCTCTCCCTCTCACACACACATAATGACACAGCGTGTCTAAGTGTTCTCTTTGCTGATGGCAATCTGGGATTTAGACCATTAACTGCACACACACACACACACACACACACACACACGCACACACACATACACACACACACACACACACACACACACACACACACACACACACGTCTACATAAATCCTGCTCCAGCATATGCTCAAATATCTCTCTTTCTCTCTCTCTCTCCTACTCTCTCTATCCATGTCTCTCCTACTGTCTCTATCCATGTCTCTCTCTCTCTCCTACTCTCTCTATCCATGTCTCTCTCTCTCTCCTACTCTCTCTATCCATGTCTCTCCTACTCTCTCTATCCATGTCTCTCTCTCTCTCCTACTCTCTCTATCCATGTCTCTCCTACTGTCTCTCCATGTCTCTCTCTCTCTCCTACTCTATCTATCCATGTCTCTCTCTCTCCGTGTGTCTCTCTTCCCTCTCTCCTACTCTCTCCATGTCTCTCTCTCTCTCCTACTCTCTCTATCCATGTCTCTCCTACTCTCTCTATCCATGTCTCTCTCTCTCTCCTACTCTCTCTATCCATGTCTCTCTCTCTCTCCTATTCTCTCTATCCATGTCTCTCTCTCTCCTATTCTCTCTATCCATGTCTCTCTCTCTCCTACTCTATCTATCCATGTCTCTCTCTCTCCTATTCTCTCTCTCTCTCCTACTCTCTCTATCCATGTCTCTCCTACTCTCTCTATCCATGTCTCTCTCTCTCTCCTATTCTCTCTATCCATGTCTCTCTCTCTCCTACTCTCTCTATCCATGTCTCTCTCTCTCCTACTCTATCTATCCATGTCTCTCTCTCTCTCCTACTCTCTCTATCCATGTCTCTCTCTCTCTCCTACTCTCTCTCTCTCTCCTACTCTCTCTATCTATCCATGTCTCTCTCTCTCTCCTACTCTCTCTATCCATGTCTCTCTCTCTCTCCTACTCTCTCTATCCATCTCTCTCTCTCTCTCCTACTCTCTCTCTCTATCCATGTCTCTCTCTCTATCCATGTCTCTCTCTCCTACTCTCTCTCCGTCTGTGCATGTGTCTCTCTCCTCTCTCTCCTCTCTCTCTCTCCGAACAAGGTTTAGCAGCACAGCTCACGCAACGGCTCACGCAGCTCAGTAGCCATGGTTACCGTGGCTGTGATGAATGAATGACATGAGTGATGGCGAGAGAGAGAGCGAGAGAGAGAGAGAGAGCGTTCCATCACGACTGACATCATTCCTGAGTGAGCTGGTCCTCCCTCTTCCTCCTCCACTTTGCATGTACGTACCCGTGCACACAGTCACACGACCACAGCACCTTCCCACGGGCCACTGGGAGCTGCCCAGTACAACCAGCTCGCCACTGGAGGCCCTGCTCAACGGCACCTCGGCATTAGTTCAACACCCTTCCTATGGATGGACACACACACACAGACACGACCAACAGTAAGCTACTTCCTGCCGGGGCAGGAGGTGAAGCTGCTCGTCGACATCGTGACATTTAAAAGCATGTGCCCGCTTCTGACATTGTGTTGGTGTAAGCCAAATTAATTTTGCATCATCACATTACAGAGCTGCTGATTAGGTTAATTGTTAATTATGTTGCGCGTGCCGTCTTACAAAATGTTCCTTTGCAGCCGCAGGCAGCCGCCAATCTCCGCGCCGCAGAAACGAGAGCCGATAGCGGACTTGTGGAAACCAGGCTTGACGCTGGACTGGAATGAGTCTGTCACGACTTTTCACTTTTTCATTTTAATCAGACGCTTCCCCCTCTCCCTCCTCCGTCTGAGGTTCTCCACAGCATGACGCAACCGCTCTCTTTCCTATGTCACCTCTCTCTCTCTCTCTCTCTCTCTCTCTCTCTCTCACCCTCTCTCACACCCTCTCTCACCCTCTCTCACACCCTCTCGCTCTCTCCCTCTCGCTCGCTCTCTCTCACACCCTCTCACTCTCTCACTCCCTCTCTCTCCCTCACTCCTTCTCTCTCTCCCCCTCCTTCCCCCTCTCTCGCTCTCTCACTCCCCCCCTCTCTCACTCTATCTCTGCCCCCTCTCCTCTTCTTCTTGCCTCATACACTCTTGACCCCGTCTACACATGGTTCACCCCCTGCATCTCTCTCTCTCTCTCTCTCTCTCTCTCTCTCTCTCTCTCTCTCTCTCTCTCTCTCTCTCTCTCTCTCATTTCCCAGACTAATTGGTTGAGGCTGGTGCTCATTAATGACTGCAATCTCCGCTCTGCCTGCTCCGTGAGTGAGTGAGTGTGTGTGTGTGTGTGTGTGTGTGTGTGTGTGTGTGTGTAATAGGGGTTAATGAGTAGGTTGGGATAGGCTGTTTTTTTGTTCCCAGAATCCCACACCAACCAGTCAGAGTAACAACGAACTGCTGGTTCTTCATCAGCGAGTCCGACCAGACCGGGTTTGTCAAGACGACACCGTCTCAGCCCCGCAGCGTCAGCAGGTGTTGAGGTGTGCGTCCGTTCACAAGCCGTACACAACAACGGTCGACCTCTGGCTGAATCCCCAGTTCTCCTCCTGGCCGCCGCTGGTGATTCCCCAGCGTAGTCGCAGTCCTCAGCTGTTCCCACATGCTGCCGTACTGGCCGCAGGGAGCGTCGCTTGCGCTGGTGTGGCGCTACATGGCCCTGCCTTGCTCATGGGTAGCTCAGGAGACATCGTAGGGGGAAGGGAAAGCGTGCTGCTTCATTTTAAATCGGCCACCTTCAAGCCTCTGGACTCTCCAAACTACCGCCGCCTCGATAACATTTCCACGCTTGTGCAGAACAGCCTCATCATAACAAGCGGGCTCTGCCGAGCGGGCTCGACCCAGAGGAACCGAACCATCTCCCAACCTCTGGTTTCGTCTGATCCAGTTCAGGACACGTGTGGGTGTTTCCCCCCCCTAAGAGCTTCCTGGAGCCCTTCTGACCTGCAAATGAGGCCAATCAAACCATCCATCTATCACCCAAGCCGCCGAATTCGGGTGGCGGGGATGCTGGAGCCTCTCCCGGCGGCCACTGGGGGGCAGGTGGGGAGACACCCTGGACAGGCCGCCAGGCCATCAAACCAACGACGCCAAAACTGTCCACTCAGAGTGACCAAAGGCGTGTACACCAGAAGCCATGTGTATATATACCGTTAAAAGTTGTGTTTCTACGTAGAACCTATGCAGCGCCCCCCGCTGGTCCCTACGCAAGCGGCCTACGCCGCTGTCAGCATTCATGCTCGTGCACTGTTGTGTCCGCGTCACTCTGCAATTACACCGCCAAAACGCTAGTTGGCGGTGGGGTTTCTGTGCCACTATGCCACATACCCACACCCGGCTCCCCACCCGCAGACACGGTCAGTTGTGTCCGTAGCGACTCCCGACCAAGCCAGAGGGAACACGGGGATTCGGTCCAGCGATCCCCGTGTTGGTAGGCAACAGAACAGACCACCACGCTATCTGGACGCCCCTTCTCCTTCCAAACAGGACACAACACCACAGTGCTCAGAGTTACAGTTCACCTTTACACCACCCAGAGACAGTAAAGGGTGGAGTTGGAGGGTGCAGAGTTGGTGTATTTGCCGTCAAAGCCCCGCATGACTGGCTGCAGAGTAAAGCTGCAGAGTAAAGCTGCAGAGTAAAGCTGCAGAGTAAAGCTGCAGAGTAAAGCTTCAGAGTAAAGCTGCAGAGTAAAGCTTCAGAGTAAAGTTGCAGAGTAAAGCTGCAGAGTAAAGCTGCAGAGTAAAGCTGCAGAGTAAAGCTGCAGAGTAAAGCTGCAGAGTAAAGTTGCAGAGTAAAGCTGCAGAGTAAAGCTGAAGAGTAAAGCTGCAGAGTAAAGCTGCAGAGTAAAGCTGCAGAGTAAAGTTGCAGAGTAAAGTTTCAGAGTAAAGCTGAAGAGTAAAGCTGCGGAGTAAAGCTGCGGAGTAAAGCTGCAGAGTAAAGCTGCAGAGTAAAGCTTCAGAGTAAAGTTGCAGAGTAAAGC
>JAJHIY020001892.1:47500-50000 GCA_022114975.2 Lampris megalopsis
AGGCCCCACGTGAGATGTTTCGCTTTACAACACAACACAACACCTCGGTACAACTCGCTGGGAGTGACGGTGACCACATAGCAAAGGAGATGTTGGCTTTAGCCGAGAATTCAGAGGAGCCTCCTCCAGCCCTTAAAGGCGCCGGTACCTCAAACACCTCTGTCTCCTGTCTCCTAGACCGTCACCTAGACTGCCTCCTTTTTGGTTGTTCTGGAATTTCCCCCTTTTTCTCCCCAGTTGTATCTTGGCCAATCGCCTCATTCCCCCGAGCCACCCCGGCCGCTGCTCCACCCCCTCTGCTGATCCGGGGAAGGCTGTAGACTACCACACGCCTCCTCCCAGAAACCGATGACAAACCTCTGGGAAACCTCTAGCATTGCTCGGCAGCAGGCAAGGAAAGAACAGCAGCATCAAGCTGATGGTTGGGGGCCCAGACGCACCAAACCGTCATCAGAGAACTAGCGGCGACGAAGGCCGGCTGTTGCGTCGCCTCGCGTCGCCTGCGTCTGGGCCCAAAAAGTACCTCTTAAACACACCGCGAAGAGTACAGCTAACCACCAACTAGCATGTACATTTAGCACTGTGTGAGAGGAAATAACTCTCCATACCAGCAGGTGGCGGTAGTCAGTATTTATCGTCCAGAACTTGAAACCGGAAGACCCGGGACTGGGGATATACAGACCGTAAAGAAAGCAGTGTTTCCTTACCATTTTCACCCAACTCTCGCTCACGACAGACGGCGTCGTAATACAGCTGCTTCTGATCGAGAGTACGCCTGATGAAACGTGGCGAAGGGCGCCGGCGTTGTCGGCCCTTGCTCTTTTGGTTTCGGGGAGAAGAAAGGAAGAGGCGGAGGCGAGAAATCAGGTAAAATCGCACTAAATGGGTGAAATCACGGCTACTGCAGCGACGGGCTCAAGGCGCTTTCCCGAACCTGTGTCGAGAGCTGGAGATAAATGAAACCTCCGGTTTTGACAATTTCGCTCGGCTCTTTCCTGTTCAGAGCCTTCTGTGTGGGGCCTCTAGACTTTGTCGTCTGCTTGCTTTCGTAATTTCTGTTTCTCTCCTCGTGCACTGATTCGCTAAGCTGAACAGCCAGTCAGAGTGATCTCTCTCACCAATGGGCTCTGCTGCCGATTCAACATGCTGAATCGGCCGCAAAGCTGCCGACAGGGGTCCGACTAGTGCCAACGGTGTGGGACACGCTGCAAAAACTAGGGCCACAGACGCTCACCGATGGCCCGACATTGGCCGACGGCTGACGGCCGACCGTCGGCCTGGTGTGTAATGGCCTTTACACGAGAGATCGTGGCACTTGCCTGAATGTCGGCGACAGAGTTTTGCTTGCAGATAAAGCGGAGAGAGGAAAGAGGACGTTAGCAGATAAATGGGAACCCAAAATCTATACCGGCACGGATTGCAACCCTCGGACTCACACCTATAAACTCACAGACGAGAGCGAGAAAACCAAGGTTGTGCACCAGAACTTGGTCTTGGATGTGAGCTTCCTACCAAGCCTTGAACAAACCAGTAGGGAGCTGAATTCAGGTGCCTCAGATGAGGTCAGAGAGTTACGGCCTCCATCCATTGATACTTGGAGTGGCCTGGCAGGAGAAGCTTCTAAGGATCCCCTCTGCTCATGGATATGTGTGTTATCTGATGTTAACTGTGAGACTGTGACTGTAAGGCTGTGAGGAGATAATAAAAGTCAGGAATGGTGGAGGAGTTGTCATACCCCCAATCCAAAGACTCTTCCTGCTGACACCTGAAAGACCCCGGTCAGATCCTGCCAATGGTGGCGGAGCCAAAAGAAAGAGAGAAGTCTCACCTGTGAGGGAGGAACTCGGCTCCAGTGCGCTCTCAAAGCCATGCATGGCTGACGCCGTCTTTGACCCTTTAGCCAACATTCCTGACCGAGACAAGACGGGGCCCTGTAACATCATCTGACCTGCACCGGTGACGGATACCTACACAAGATGCAGGGCCTGAGAGGCACATGGTCCCAACACATACAGGCAGGGATGTTAAAGCAGTCCGCTGGCTGATGGAGAATATAGTGCCAAAACCTTTAAACAGAGCAGAAGAAGTATAGACGTGAGTACTGTGCTATGTTTTTATTCAGTACGTGTATTCTTTTGGACCGGGTCATAGAATTATCCCAATGAGGGGATTGAGTGCCAAGACTTTATGTGGTGTAAAAGGCACCATACACTAGGAGAAGCGGTAGTCTGATCAACTTATGTTTTCTCTGAACTTACTTCGCAATTAGCTTAATATGCTGTGTGGGAAATGAGATTCCCACACAGCACATTATCTTGGACCAAATGAATGTGAACATTTTGTTTCGAATGATTGCTTTATTTATCTCGCACAGCTTTCTCTACGTTCGGGGTTTTGGCGAAATCAAGGAGGGGTGAACGTATTAGACAGAAGAGTGACGGGACATAATTTTTGTAATTTTTGTATTTCTTACGGTATTGTGTTCTATTACAATATGTAT
>JAJHIY020001895.1:0-10000 GCA_022114975.2 Lampris megalopsis
CAAAGCCAAGGGACTACATTCTGACTGGATTCACCTTCCCATTTGCATTACTTAGGGCTCGTGGGACTAATGTTAAGATTTTTTGGGGGGAATTGCTATCAAAGGTCACAAAGGATTAGCTTCTAGTTCTAAGCTTTTATCCCCCTATGCACAGTTTAAGACTCGGATGCAGGGCCCTTTTAGCCCACTGTGTAAACTATGCTGAGCACCACAGCACTGCACTAGCCCACCTCTGGGGTTAATGCCACTAACAACACACAATGTTGTCAGATCTCACACAACACATACACAGACTGTCTGTACACACGGTACATACAACCACCACAGCACAACACAGAACCTGCAGCTCCATAGCATCCAACCTACTAAGTTTGAGTCTTTGTCCCACTTAGACCCAAGTATGTCTGACTGCTCCTGGTGCTTAGCCTTTCATAAGTGTGTCTTATGAAGGAGCATACTAACAGTTGTTTGTATCCTTGTCATTTTTTTTTGCAATTGGGTTTAAGAATTAAATGATATCAAGGCCTTTTTTATCTTAGATTTTGTCCTGAAAAAAAACAACTTTCAATTTCATAGTGGAACAAAGTGGGGGAGTCGGAGTGTGTTTAACTAAATACTTTAGAGTCTTTAGGGGGGGGGGCTCAGAAATCAGGAAAACTAAAATTGAAGTGGATCCAAAATTACCGTAGAGATTTGCCATCCCAAAATTACCACAGAGACTTGCCATCTGGTAATTGCTCAGATTGTTGCAGCGCGTGCACGTAGACATATGTCTACGTGCACGTGCACGTGCATTCATGCAGGGTGTGGTTCAGTGACTGTGTTTATGCTTGTTTGCATATGTTGGGAGATGGATACATGCAGAAAGTAAGAAATTACCTGTGTATCTGCCCCTATGCCCTGCCTATACTACACTTGTGTGTGTGTGTGTGTGTGTGTGGGGGGGGGTATTTCTCTGTGGCCATTACCAGGCACCTTCTCTCTCCAGGCACCTGTAAGCTGTAATTTCGTGCGTTTGTGTGTGTTTGTGTGTGTGTGTGTGTGTGTGTGTGTGTGTGTGTGTGTGTGTGTGTGTGTGTGTGTGTCGCACAGAGCTTAATTGAATAGAAGGTAAAGGCCATGGTATTCCCCTACAGAGCAGAATCTAAATGTAGCCTCAGTGGTGAAGAACCACTGGGAAATGGGCTTAGAGAGAGAGAGAGAGAGGGAGAGAGAGAGAGAGAGAGAGAGAGAGAGAGAGAGCGAGAGAAGGAGGGCAAGATGACGATAAATCTGACACTCCTTGGAGACCTAAGAGAGAAAGACAGACAAAGAGCGAGCAAGAGAGGGACTAGCTAAATGTGGCCTCCCTGGTGTGAGAGAACGATTTTATGGAGAGGAAATGGGAACGAGAACTAGCAACAGAGAGAGAGAGAGAGAGAGAGAGAGAGAGAGAGAGAGCTAGAGCGAGAGAGAGACTTTATCTAAATGTGTCTCTCCCCGGCGACCCGGCTCAGAGACCAGGGAGCTGTCCTTGGTCCTGAATTGGCTGCTGGCAGAGCACCAACACAAGCAGTTAGCAGTGAGCATGGAGCGCCGGGTTGAGGGTTGCGCCTCTCCGTCACACTTTACTCTCTCCGTCTGCCACTCCTCCTCTTCACATGCGGCTCTCTATCTCCTCCCTTCCTCCTATGGAGCCAGCGCGAGCTGCCAGCGCAGCGCACAGCAGCCCACTTAAGACCACACTGTGACTCTGCATACATGCCCCTTTCCTTTCCAGTACCCTTACGCCATTTATTCTTTGACCTGTCTTTCTGCATCTCTTGCCATTATTTCTGCACAATCCCCCATCAGTACTTAAATCCAGAAGTTAGAATCGACTAAGGTAGAGGGAAAAAATATACCAAATAAATAAAAGCTTAAGTATCTAGTCTCGTGAAAAGGGTTTTGTTCTTGTATTGGTGCTGCATAATGACATCTAGGGGTGAGGGTAATACACCGGGGTCGTGGCTATATGAGTAATTTACATATTTAATTCCTGCGTCCATTCTATCAAAATGTGTCCCGAATTCTCGTCTTGTCAGAAACTCAAAAGCGGCTTGGATCAATCTAGCCTCCTGGTTTCCTCAGCGTGCTACAGGCCGGCTTCCTGTGCTCACAAAAGCACAACAGTGCTTCAATTTCACCACGCATCACAACCAATGGAATGAACACTGGGCCCGTGGAGGAGAGACGACTGCTATAGACTGAGTGTCATACAGAGAAATTGTCCCCAAAAAAAATACGTGCCTGCAAAAAAAATCGCTTTTATGAAACGTAATGGTCTGTGACAACAGGACGGCTGTCTGATGGCCTCGTCTCTGGTTTCACGTGCTTTTGTTTCTTATGCATGTTGTTAGAGGCGCGCTCTCCTGCCAGCATGGCGTCTAATTAAGATCCAGACGAGTCGCCCTTCGCCCGCTAAACAGCCCCCTGAGACACAACAAGATGAGGGCCGTGTTTTCTCATGTTGACAGAATTAAAGAGAGGGAGAGAGAGGGGTGGGGGGTGTTAGGAATGATCAGGAATCAGGAACACCGTCGTTTCACCCTCATGCACTTGCGCACATGAAGTGAAAACAAAATGGCGGCTGCCCCCAGCCCACAGCCCTGCGGCATACACACAACAACACACCCGAGAACCACAAGAACACACATATTCAAACTAACACATGTATCCAAACCAAACAAAAATACACTGCGCCCTGTCAGACCGCCCTCGGTCTGCGTGGGCTAGTAGTTAGCTAAACCTGCCCCGCTTCCGCGTCCTGTCAGACCGCCCTCGGTCTGCGTGGGCTAGCAGTTAGCTTAGCCTGCCCCGCTTCCGCGTCCTGTCAGACCGCCCTCGGTGTCCTTCCCTTGCGCGCAGCACCGGGCAAGGCCGCGGTCCCTGGGCCCACACCGCAGCAGACCAAGCCATCCCAGCCAACAAACGACCACAGAAATCCAGATGCAGACGTGGACAAAGACACTGCAACGACGGCACTGGGTGAGGCCGTCGCAAATGTGAATTCGCGCCGCCATCTTCCCATACCGATACCGGATGAAGCCGGTGCGAACGTGAGTTCGCGCCGCCATCTTCCCACACCGGAAGCGGAAGGGTGAGGGGAAGAGGAACGGCAAGGTAAGGAAAAACATATTTAAAGGAGTGAAAATAGATAAAAAGAGGAGGGGGTGGAGGAGGCAGTGAGAGAGATAGAGGTCCGACCATGTAATTTGTTTATTTTGATCACGCAACTGTTGATCAGTGCATGTCTTATTTGTATCACTGCTGCTATAGTTTAGTAACAATAAGGGGTAAGACTTTAGTATGGGGAACATAAAAAAACTTAATTACTAGTGAATTAGTAATGATCAAGATGTCACTTTAGTATGGGGAACATATTCTAAGTAACAAAAACTTAATTTACAGTAATTGAACACTATGAACACTTGTAGTTTTGTGTTTTGTTATGTAAGAACAGACCATATTCATTAAGTGTTAGTAAGGGAGAATAACTCTTCTTGTGGTACTACCACCTTATAAAGTCCATACTAAGCAAAGCATATTGAGATGGTACTACTAATAAGCAATACTTCTGAGGTTATAGAGGGAAAACTCATAGTTAATGGCTTACTGGTTGTATAATAAGGCCATGCAGAATAAGGCATTAATGAGTACGTAATAATGACCGATTAAGAGCCAATATGTTGCTAATTTGCATGCTAATAAGCACCTAATTGATGGTGACTACGTTCCCCATACTAAAGTGTTACCAAAATGTGTTTTCAAAGTCCGCACACAACTGGTTTTCTACCTGTTAGTCTATAGTTCTATAGTTCTGTATCTATGTTTTCATTCAAACATCTATTCATCTGTCCACCCATCCATTCAATGCCCAGCTACATTTTGTTAATCTATGGCCTCCTTTTTTTCACTCATTTATCCATCCATCTGTCCATTTTGTCTGATCATTCACACTTGTATCTCATTTTCTGACTAAGCCCTCTCTCACTAATGTATATTCCCAATCCAGCATATATCTCCTGCATGACTTACTCCAGCTTTAGCCAAAGCTAAAGTCATTTTTATATGATTTATATTTTATACTTTTATAGTTTGACATTTTTAATTCTTTATACATTTATATTTTTCTTTCATCACCTTATTCTAATTTTTTTTTATCATAATTGTTTTTTATTGACTCTAATGATCTATGTTTTAATTACGCTCTGTAGTCCTGGTAGGTGATAGTATTTGTAGTCCTGGTAGGTGATGGTATTTTTTGTCCTGGTAGTTGATGTATTTGTAATCCTGGTAGGTGATGGTATTTGTTGTCCTGGTAGGTGATGGTATTTGTAATCCTAATAGGTGATAGTATTTGTAGTCCTGATAGGTGATAGTATTTGTAGTCCTGGTAGGTGATGGTATTTGTTGTCCTGGTAGTTGATGGTATTTGTAGTCCTGGTAGGTGATAGTATTTGTAGTCCTGGTAGGTGATGGTATTTGTTGTCCTGGTAGGTGATGGTATTTGTAGTCCTGGTAGGTGATGGTATTATTTGTAGTCCTGGTAGGTGATAGTATTTGTAGTCCTGGTAGGTGATGGTATTTGTTGTCCTGGTAGTTGATGGTATTTGTAGTCCTGGTAGGTGATAGTATTTGTAGTCCTGGTAGGTGATGGTATTTTTTGTCCTGGTAGTTGATGTATTTGTAGTCCTGGTAGGTCTTTGTGTTTGCTGCTGTTGATGAAAACATGTCTGCAGACTTACTGTAAATGAATACCAGATGAATTGTCAGGGCCTACAATAGGCTGGTGGCCTGCCCAGGGTGTCTCCCCGCCTGCCCCCCAATTCCTGCTGGGGTAGGCTCCAGCATCCCCGGGACCCTGAGCGCAGGAAAAGCGATTGGGATGATGAATGAATGGATGGACTTTATTCTAACTGTGTTTTACCTTGTTCCGTGGTGTGGATCTGGCATTATGTCCTATATTTTTATTGTATTTTGTTGTTTTAGCTTGACTATGAGCATTATTTATCTTGCTGTGTAAGGCACCTTGTAAAGTTGTTTAGGAAAATGTGATATAAATAAGTATATAATAATAATAATAATAATAATAATAATAATAATAATTCTTCTTCACTTTCTTCTTCTTCTTATCATTATTATCATTATTATTATTATTATTATTATTATTATTATTATTATTATTATTATTATTATTATATTTCAGTGCCAGCCTCCATAGCCAATATTTCAGAGTTCACCTTAATCTTCCTAATGTTTTAACAATACTATGTACTATGTACCTTGTTTAATACAATATGAGCGATATATTGGCCATACTAGCCAATGATTTTTTTTAATTTATTTATCAATTCATTTATAAGCCAAAATGCATCCTTTCATTGTACTGTTATTTTGATCGCTGTCTGCCCTTTGGTGTCTGCTTAAGCCAGCGGAAAAAGCATCACTTTGCGGCCACCAACAGCAGTGACGGTACATTATCAGAGTAAATATTTTTACATTTTTGTGAATCTTTCACAAGAAGGAGACCGTTTAAAGCGAAAACATACCACCTAAGACAAGACTTTCTTTGGTAAGATATAATGGCCCTGGAAAGACAAATCCAGATGTTAAGCCGTGGAGCCAACAGGGACCAAGACTGTTTAGAAAGGATATATAGATTGGATCATCTGGAAAGTCAGGTGACAATGAACTAATGACAGAAAAGCCTCAGCATGACAAAGTAGTAGTTCCTCTCAGGCACGACTAATGTTGTTCTTATGCAGCATACCCAGTCTATCTGGGAAAATACAACATGGAAAAGGAAAAAGACAAACTAGGATTTTGGCTCCCCAAGCGATGCAGCTTCAAAACCCTGCCGAGACAGGAAGACGCCTTATGGAAGCTGAACTTGATGAGTTGGGGTTTGGTTATTGCATGCTACTGCACAGACAGTGTGGAGCCGAGCTCACGCTTACTGTAATTTCATACAAATAAACTTTGGTTACTTCGGTTGTGACATCAGCTTTCATACAAATAGCTCTGAATGCTGAGAAGAGGTGGATTGTGACATTGGCACACAAGGACATGATTTATGTGCAATATCAGAAAGATAAGTAAATGGGTTTTGTCAGCAGACATGGGCAATTGAATTTTTCAGTCATTTTTTAACTCTTTTTAAGCATTATTGATGACTCTGACCTACTTAGAAACTAGTACCCCTGTCGAACCAATTATGGCCCAACTGTCTCACAGCGGTCTGAGGTGACAGAGATGGTCTACGCAGAGGCTCTTGTATCTATGCCATAGGATCATATGCACTTTCTGTTTAGGAGTAGTTATTCCATAAAACACCCAGCACATACCAGCACTTCCTACTTTCCCAAAAGTTGGAGAATTTAGTCCAAGCAAGGGATACCTGATGCAAGCCAACCTTAACTTTAATTGAGAATACATTATAGTTTATAGTACATTAAAATATAAAAAAAAATTAGAATGTTTTGCCAATAATGGGTATTTCAGACTCAAAACATGTGTATAATAGGGATCATAACCCCCCCCCCCCGGGGGGGGGAGTAATAATCTGCAGCTTGGTTTCACTGAATTGTCGTTTATTTAAAGTTGGACTTTTTTGACCCTTCATTTTTTCATTTTTGGAGTGGGTCGAACGACCCATCCGTCCCCTCCTTAGCTACGCCCATGACTAGGTAATATGAATTCCTGTGTGAGGATCAAATCGCTCCACAAGGTAGCAAACATGAAGTTCCTGTTCTGGGGTGGATTTTCCCCTCTGCCGAGTGTTGCACAGTGTCTCCCAACCTGCCGGGGAGCCCAGACGTCGTTTATACCCGGGGCAAACAAGCCACGCAGGCTCCGCTGCCAAAAGCCCCATTCATTTAATAGAGAGCCATCAGAGCGAGGCGGCCTGCACCCTGCACACCGCCTGCACACAGCCTGCACTGCACTGCAGACACACACACACACACACACACTGAGGGAGGCTTCAGTAAAGATTGTTTATTTAAAATACCCTGAGTTCACTTCAGCTAGCAAAACTTTTAAGAGGCTTTTGAATTTAATTTTATGATTTTTTTTATTTACTGTTTTTTTTTTTTTTTACATATTGCAGTGCCACAACTTTATTTGCAGGATAATAAATTGTATATGATGGCCTCAATAAATCCACTTGAGAACATTGAATAAAATTATGCTTTGGAATACTAGCAAAAAAAAAAAAAAAACAGAAAAAAAAACCCTGAAAGGTTTGCAATGTGTTTACTGCAAGGCCTTTAAACGTCATCCGCTGCTCTCCAGCCTTTAATAATGACATGCTCCGGTTACTTGCCCCACCATTGAAAGATTTAGGCGTGCGGCAAGTAGGTTGTTGATCTGAATCTGAATCTCCAAGCCGGCTAGGAAAACCCAGATGGGGGAAATGACTTCCATTATCTCCCCTTGAAACGGCAGCGCTGAAAGACACTTGAGCAAGGCACTCGACCCCCAACCGCACCGCACCGTGTGAAGTGGCTCGGGGGCCTGGCGGTAGAATGGCTGTACTGTGCAGCTGAGGGGGGTGGGGGCATTATCCCAGGGTGAAACCCATTTTCTGTGTCTTCCCCTCTTTCTTTTTTCCTCCGCTTTGGCAATCTGCCGAGAAGCTCCCGCGCAGTGGGGAGGACAAGGTGAAGGGCCCGGCCCACCGGCTGGATTTACTCTCACTTTCCTTTATTTCCCAGAGTGGCTGCAACAGCCCACTGTTGTGACTGTGAGTGTATTTAGTGCGGCAACACTGTGACAGCCAAGAATAAAGAAAACAAAAAAAAGTATCCATAGCAGAAATTATTGATTAGAAACGTCACATAAATACTTGAAGGGCCCTAAAAGCAGGTTGGGAAATGTCACATAAATACTTGAAGGGCCCTAAAAGCAGGTTGGGAAATAGAGAGAAAAAACAACAGCTGAACTAGGACCCAGATCTATCAACCGGGCCAGACAGGTGTGACAATAAAGGAACAAATAAATAAATAAAGTAAAATAAGTGATATAAAAGCAGAACATTCTTGGATTTGGGACGAGAAGGATCTGTCGGTAAACACCTGTAGCGTGCTGCACTTGTCTAACCTGAGCTGTGAAATTAACATTATTTGGATCAAGTGTATGAGTTTATATTAACATTTATATCAGAAAGGGGTTCCTATAAGCACAGCATTAGCCTGTTTCAAGGAAGGTTGGCATAATTGCACTTTGACCCTTGGGTCTTTTTTGCGGTAAGAGGTGAACGTCATTTAGAGAAGCAGCGAGGGACAGTAAAATGCTTCACTACTGGTCCCAATGAGCATGTTATAGGCCACGGTTTGTATCTGAGACTAAAGTAAATGTAGATGGACAACTTAATTGTTTAAGACAACAATGAGTATTCCAAAACATCAGTTTCCCTATTTTGTAATACTTACTTGACCTCTTATGTTATCACAATGATTATAGTTTTAAACAAACTGATTTTGCCCCATTTCATAATTTGCTCTATTCTTGTGAAACTGGGCACTAGAGAAAGTGCAGACACACATTAGCATATATATATATATATATATATATATATATATATATATACTACTACTACTTTCGGCTGCTCCTGTTTCTTCCTGTCTTCTGCGTCTTCCTCTGTCACACCAGCGACCTGCATGTCTTCCCTCACCACATCCATAAACCTCCTCTTTGGCCTTCCTCTTCTCCTCTTCCCTGGCAGCTCCATATTCAGCATCCTTCTCCCAATATACTCAGCATCTCTCCTCCACACATGTCCAAGCCATCTCAATCTTGCCTCTCTTGCTTTGTCTCCAAACCGTCCAACCTGAGCGGTCCCTCTAATATAATCGTTCCTAATCCTGTCCTTCTTCGTTACTCCCAGTGAAAATCTTAGCATCTTCAACTCTGCCACCTCCAGCTCCGCCTCCTGTCTTTTCGTCAGTGCCACTGTCTCCAAACCATATAACATAGCTGGTCTCACAACCATCTTGTAAACTTTCCCTTTAACTCTTGCTGATACCCTTCTGTCGCAAATCACTCCTGACACACTTCTCCACCCACTCCAACCTGCCTGCACTCTCTTTTTCACCTCTCTACTGCACTCCCCGTTACTTTGGACAGTTGACCCCAAGTATTTAAACTCAAATGCCTTTGTCACCTCCACTCCTTGCATCCTGACCATTCCACTGTCCTCTCTCTCATTCACGCATAGGTATTCCGTCTTGCTCCTACTGACTTTCATTCCTCTTCTCTCAAGTGCATACCTCCACCTTTCCAGGCTCTCCTCAACCTGCACCCTACTCTCGCTACAGATCACTATGTCATCTGCGAACATCATCGTCCATGGAGACTCCTGCCTGATCTTGTCCGTCAACCTGTCCATCACCATTGCAAACAAGAAAGGGCTAAGAGCCGATCCTTGATGTAATCCCACCTCCACCTTGAACCCATCTGTCATTCCAACCGCACACCTCACCATTGTCACACTTCCCTCATACGTATCCTGCACCACTCCTACATACTTCTCTGCAACTCTGGACTTCCTATACAGTACCACATCTCCTCTCTCGGCACTCTGTCATATGCTTTCTCTAAATCTACAAAGACACAATGTAACTCCTTCTGGCCTTCTCTATACTTCTCCACCCACATTCTCAAAGCAAACATTGCATCTGTGGTGCTCTTTCATGGCATGAAACCATACTGCTGCTCGCTGATCGTCACCTCTCCTCTTAACCTAGCTTCTATTACTCTTTCCCAAATCTTCATGCTGTGGCTGATCAACTTTATACCTCTGTAGTTGTTACAGTTCTGCACATCGCCCTTGTTCTTGAAAATCGGTACCAGTATGCTTCTTCTCCACTCCTCAGGCATCCTCTCACTTTCCAGGATTGTGTTAAACAATCTAGTTAAAAACTCCACTGCCATCTCTCCTAAACATCTCCATGCCTCCACAGGTATGTCATCAGGACCA
>JAJHIY020001895.1:15000-32500 GCA_022114975.2 Lampris megalopsis
GTACAAGGCCAGCTCACAAGAAAAAAAATAATAATAATAGTGGGTTTTTTTCTTCCCCCAGGCAATATTGTGAAAGACAAGATGGCTTTTCAAAATAAATTAACGCAAGCCAATCAGCCAAGAATTGATGCTAACTATTGAGTAAACACTGGCACTGATGATAAAAATGGCTGAATGCGGTAATTAAAAAAGCAATTTTGGATTTTAATTTTTTTTTTCTTATTCGCACATTTTGGATTTACAGAAATACAGGCAGGCACACATTAGTTTACATGTAGTGGCAATTGCAAAAGGGCAAGCCATTTCAGTCAAACTTGATATTAAGTTAATAAAAAAAGACTCAAAGTAGTGGGTGTATTGACGATAATAAAACCAAGAAATGTGGGCTGTGTCCTTGCTATGAATTATGTACCCACCGGCAGATTGCTTTGTGCTGAAGAGACCATTTATGTTTACCACCTCTAATGTAATCAAGCCATTAAAAGAGCCTCTCTGGGGGCTTTTGTGAAGCCCATCCGTTGAGTTGTGAAAGGCTGTTGTGTCACAACAGTGGCGACCTTCACTCAAAAAAAAAAAAAGCCAAACATGCCTTTGCATCTCAACCAAACCATGTTTTCACTCACACTTGAGTATATATTTTATTTTCAACAGTTTGTCCTTTAGATTAAACTGGAAATTGTATTTTTCAAGAAATAGCCATCATTTAGCTAGCAAGAAGAACTGCTGCAGAAATGAGAGAGGTAGCGGATTTTGTCAATGTGTGGACTCACTGTGTTATTGATCACCATGTAAGTGTGTGTTTCTGTATGGATGCATGAACATGTATGATGTGTGTCTGTGTGTACATGTTCGTGTTGTCTAGCGAAACAAGATATGTATCTGCACATCCCCTACATGTGTGTACATAATGTATGTATTGTTTTCTTGTGTGTGTGTGTGTGTGTGTGTGTGTGTGTGTGTGTGTGTGTGTGTGTGTGTGTGTGTGTGTGTGTGTGTGTTTGACCTCTTAAACCAAGTATGGAGCAGATTTAACCTCACCTCTGGCCACCTCTTCCATGTCTAACCCGTCAGTTATTCCATCTATCTATCTATATATCACTTTCTTTCTTTCTCTCTCTCTCTCTCTCTGAGAGGGGAGTGTCTGAGGGGCTGGTAACCCCAGCTGTGGTCTCCCAGCTATAAACTTATCAAGTCAGTGCATCCCCTCAATTTTGCCATCATAAAAATAAAATTACAAAGTACAGTGAAGAAAAAAAAATCCAATTTGGACTCCAACTCCCACGAGACTCCTTGTCAGCTTCATTTTGTCCTCAGTCTCCTTCTTGGGTTAGAAATAAAGAATTAGTTATTTAAGTTCTTAGTGTCACCGCAGTGCCAAGAAAAATGTACAGACATCAGCGAGCTATCGATTTCATTTAGTACGATTCAAGAAGTTTGCCTGTCAAGAATAGTCTTACAGGTCCTTAGACTTCAAATAAAGAGCAATTTCAACCATCATAATGGGAAGTCTTCTGTGACCCAGTCCCCCCGGCCCTGCCACCCCTAGTTTTGGCGTGCCCTCAAATGGGTAGTGGCCCTTCAGAATAGCGCTAAGGGACAGGGTTTGAAATCTTTACCTAGGATTGGGAGGCTACTCGTTATGCCATCACCGTCATTGCCATATCAGCTGCTCAGAATTTTATTAATTGCCTGGTTTGCTGAGGACATGGTTATAACATTAGTACTCTAACCTCCAGAAGACTCACTGACCAATGGCCAGGGGGTCGGCCCCCTTTAGTCGAGTAATTAGCGATGTCGCTTCGTATCGAATCCCACAGCAGGTGGAAATATGCTCAGTTACAGTACCATATGTTTTATATTAAATCATGTTGCATGCTACTATTACCATATACTATAGTGACAAATCTGGTCAGATTTAAAGGTCAGAACAAGACAGATTATTGAAAATAGCCAGGAAGTATGTTTTCACATATGCTATTATCCGTGTAGTCCAGCCCATAGACATGTCTCCCCTGGGTCATACAACATGAGAGAAACTATGAATCCTTATGACTGCTGTCGTTAAGTGTCATTCGGCCAGTTACGCCATTTCTAATACAACATTGACATTGTTTGGGATGGCTTTGTTGTAACAACCTGAGTGGGGCTAAGCCACTCGATTTGATATATTTTGATATATTTTGTAGCTCAAAAACAGACACGTAAAACAAGGTAAATGTTGCATTAAAATTACACAATTGGCCAAATGACACTTAATGACAGCAGTCATAAACATTCATAAAGACCCCTTCATGTTTATGACAGGTGTTATGTCATGGTTATGGTGGTATCATGTCATTCTTATGCAAGCTCATTTAAATTAAGTGTTACCCTGCCCTGCATTGATATCAAATGAGTGGGGAAGTGCTGAAAATTTGCTGCTTGATCATTTTTCAAGCTTCATACACGGGACTGTACAGTCACTCACCAATCGTCATTTACACAACGTTTTATTGTTTTTTTTTTAAATGCTTGTTATAATGTTCAAATTACCTATTCCTTTCAATCTGCATTAAACTTAAGACATTCCAGTGGATTTAATATTGTTTGCATGATTATTTGCAAAGATATACACATTTATGGACTTATTTCCCAGCATTAGTAGCCATGGTCCATGTTATACTGCCTCACTTTGCAAAGCATTCTGGGAATTGTATTCTACCACTCTGTTTGGAGTCTGCATCTGAGGGCAACTTGGAGGGCAAGATGACCACCACGCCTCAATCCCCAAAAGAAATGTGACACCCTACCCTACACGGCTGAAGTGCAAATTGGAGGGGTAGGGCCAAGTGGTAGGGGCAAAAGGGGGGGATTGGCCCATGTGTCTCAGAAATGCAGCAGAAATGTGTCTGCCAGTGAAGTCACTGACGGAAAATATGTGAATGTGAAGACTTGGCCCTGGTTTGCCAAATCAATGAAAAAGAACACGTGGATATGAACATAGTGTTATTATTCAAGTTTTCTTACATTTACAGTAGTGTACTGGGAAAGAAATTCAGCCCTGGACTTATCCACTGGGACTACACCCACTTCCTCCCATTCATACCATGGCGGATGGGAGAAACAAATGAGGTAGGAGAATTTCTGAAAGAAGAGTGTGTTAGAGGTTAAGATAGTGCCAGACAGAGTGATGAGTATGAAGCTGGGAATCGAAGGTGTGATGATGAATGCCATCAGCGCATATGCCCCACCAGTTGGGTGTGAGATGGAAGAGAAATAAGATTACTGGAGTGAATTGAATGAAGTGGTGGAGAATGTACCCAAGGAGGAGAGTGGTGATTGGAGCAGACTTCATTGGGCATGCTGGTGAAGGGAACAGAGGTGATAACGTGGTGATGGTTAGGTATGTCAAGGAGAGGAATGTGGAAGGACAGATGGTGGTGGATTTTGCGAAAAGGATAGAGATGGCTGTGGTGAATACATATTTCAAGAAGAGGGAGGAACACATGGTGACATATAAGAGTGAAGGAAGGTGCACACAGGTGGACTATACCTTATGTAGGAGGCGCGATCTGATCCGAAAGGGATTGGAGATTGCAAGGTGCTGACAGGTGACAGCATCAGATGGTGGTCTGTAGGATGACTTTGGAGATCAGGAAGAGGACTAGTGTGAAGGCAGAGCTGAAGATCAAATGGTTGAAGTTTAAGAAGGAAGACTTGTGTGGACTTATGGTAGGAGTTAACACAGGCACTGGGTGGTAGTGAAGAGTTGCCGGATGGCTCGGCAACTACACAGAAATAGTAAGAGAGACAGCTAGGAAAGTATTTGGTGTTTCATCTGGACAGAGGAAGGAATACAAGCAGCATTGGTGGTGGAATGGGGAAGTACAACAAAGTATACAGAGGAAGAAGTTGGCAAAGAAGAAGTGGGATAGTCAGAGAGATGAATAAAGTAGACAGGCGTACAAGGAGATACAGCTTAAAGTGAAGAGAGAGGTAGTGATGGCAAATGAAAAGCCATATGGTGAGTTGTATGAGAAGTTAGACACTAAGGAAACAGAAAAGGACTTGTACCGATTGGCTAGACAGAGGGACCAAGCTGGCAAGGCTCTGCAGCAGCTTAGGGTGATGAAGGATAGAGAGAAAATGTGATGACACATGAGGAGAGTGTTTTGAGAAGGTGAAGGGAGTACTTTGAGGGGCTGAGGAATGAAGAAAATGAGAGCGAGAGAGAATATTGGATGATGTAGGGATAGTAAATCAGAAAGTGTGGTGGGTTAGCAAGGAGGAAGCGAGGGCCGCTATGAAGAGGATGAAGAGTGGAAAGGCGGTTGGTCCAGATGACATACGTGGGTAGGCATTGAGATGTTTAGGAGCGATAGCAGTGGAATTTTTTAACTAGATTGTTTAACACAATCTTGAAAGTGAGATGATGCCCGAGTAGTCGAGAGGTATACTGGTATGGATTTTGGAGAATAAAGGGTGATGTAAAGAACTACAGAGGTATAAAGTTGATCAGCCACAACATGATGCTGTGAGAAAGAGTAGTGGAAGCTTGGTTAAGAGGAGAGGTGAAGACTAGCGAGCAGCAGTATGGTTTGATGTCACAAAAGAGCACTACAGATGCAACATTTGCTTTGAGGATGTTGATGAAGAAGCAGTGGCGGCTGGTGGGTGTGAGGCGTGGTGGTGGGTGGGTGATTGACTGCCACGAGAATTGGCCAATCACATTAGATCAAAAACATTAAAACAATACCAATTCACTGCCAATAAAAGTGGGAGTGTCTGGGTGCAGTTCTGTGCATCCCACGGGAAATCTGAAGAAACCAATCAGACAGCAGCCTCAGGTCACGTGCTTGCCAAAGGTTTTAGGGCCTCCATAAGGTATCATTTGGCCAGCACCCATCACCCAGGAAGTATATGTATTCAGACAGAAATCAACCAAATACCATTTGGAACCAATATTTAATGGCGGCTGACAGGCGCTCACAGACTGAAAAACACTTTTATTTCATAATTAGTTGCATTATACAACTACTCGCCACTGTGGTGAAGTACAGAAAATGTCAGAAGGAGTTATTTCGTAGATGTAGAGAAAGCATAAGACAGGGTGCCGAGAGAGGAGGTGTGGTGTTGTATGACAAAGTCAGCAGTGGCAGAGAAGTATGTAAGAGCGGTGCAGGATATGTATGAGGGCAGTGTGCCAGTGGGGAGGTTTGGGGTTGGAATGACAGATGGGTTCAAGGTGGAGGTGAGATCACATCAAGGATCGGCTCAGAGCCCTTTCTTTTTCTTTTTTCTTTTTTCTTTTTTTGCAATGGTGATGGACGGGTTGATGGATGAGATCAGGCAGGAGTATCTGTGGACTATGATGTTTGCGGATGACATTGTGGTCTGTAGTGAGAGTAGGGTGCAGGTTGAGGAGAGCCTGGAGAGGTGGAGGTATGCACTGGGAAGAAGATGAATGAAATTCAGTGAGAACAAGACAGGATACCTATGAGCTAACAAGAGGGAGGACCGCGGAATGGTGAGGATGCAAGGAGTAAATGTGATGAAGATGGATGACTTTAAACACTTGGGGTCAACTGTCCAAAGTAATGGGGAGTGCAGGAGAGAGGTGAAGAAGAGAGTGCAGGCAGGGTGGAGTGGGTGGAGAAGAGTGCTAGGAGTGATTTGTGACAGAAGGGCACCAGCAAGAGTTTAAAGGAAAGTTTACAAGACGGTAGCGAGACCAGCTATGTTATATGGTTTGGAAACAGTGGCACTGACGAAAAGACAGGAGGTGGAGCTGGAGGTGACAGAGTTAAATGTACTAAGATTTTCGTTGGGAGTGATGAAGAAGGACATGATTAGGAATAAGTATATTAGAGGGACAGCTCAGGTTGGACGGTTTGGAGACAAAGCAAGGGAGTCAAGACTGGGATATTTTGGACATATGCAGAGGTGATGTAAGGATATATTAGGAGAAGGATGCTGAATATGGAGCTGCCAGGGAAGAGGAAAAGAGGAAGGCGAAAGAGGAGTTTTATGGATGTGGTGAAGGAGGACATGCAGGTGGTGGAAGATGCAGGAAGATTTAAAGGACAAGAAGAGATGGAAACGGATGATCCGACATGGCGATCATCAAGTATTGGTTATAGTAGTAGTAGTAGTAGTCAATTCATACTTTGAGACGGATGTTGATTAGGAGGTACAGCGGTCGACTGGTAACTGGAGAGTTGCCAGTTTGACCCTCGGCTCCGCCTTCGAAACATATTGAGTCATCCTTGAGCAAGACACCTTATATATTTCTAACTGGTCTTTATGAGCTGTTATTTGTAAAAAAATTTGTTTTACCTTGCATGGCTGACACTGTCGTCGGTGTATATGAGTGTGTGTGTGTGTGTGTGTGTGTGTGTGTGTGTGTGTGTGTGTGTGTTTGTTTGTGTGTGTGTGTGTGTGTGTGTGTGCACATGAGACATTCATTGAGTGTAAAGTGCTCTGAGTGGCTGTAGCAGCTAGAAAAGCACTAAAAAATGCACTCATGTTACTTCATGAACACCAAAGCGAAAACATGCATAGTGTGAAAGTAGCTTTGTGATATTATCAGGAAGTTTGCCGGATAAGTGGCTACCAAGCATCAGCAAATATAAATAATACAAGAAGAACCCCGCTACAATGTAGCGGTTTGGTTATCCACCCATCTAAATCTCCCTCCTCTTCATCCTGCCAGCTAACCGCCTTTCCCCAGCCCCTAAACCCCCCCCCACTCCAACCCCCTCCCCCCAAATGGTCAGAATCATCTGAAATGCCGAGAAAAGTGTTTTTTAGCCATTTTTAGAAAATGCATATTTTGCATAATTATGCATAATTATTATAATTATTTTAATTTTCTGCTATTTTTCTGGTCCTCTCTGGAACAATACCTACCACCTCCAAGAAAAATTAGGATCATAAGCGCATTTTTGCAAAAATGCATATATTTTGCATAATGCCAAAACATTTCTAAGTCCCAGAAATTTTTTTTATATAGGTGAAAAAAATCAAAGATGCTCAGAATCATCCGAAATGCCGATAAAAGTGGTTTTTAGCCATTTTTAGAAAAATGCATATTTTGCATATTTATGCATAATTATGCATAATTTTAATTTTTCTGGGATTTTTCCCTTACTCTCTGAGACAATACTTACCACCTCCAAAAATAATTAGGATCATAAGTGCTTTAGTTTTCGGTCCCGCGATCTACACTAACTAACACACACACACTAACACCACACACACACACATTCTGAAAATATATGAGTAGATTAAATATATATTAAAAAAAAACAAAACAGTGCTAGCGAGCTAACATTATTAGCACGACTTCCCCAGTTAATGTGTGCTAGATTATAGCGTTACGGTTCAACCTAATGTTGTGGTTGACAAAACGATGGCCAGTCGACATTTTCAAGGTGAACACAGAAATGAATGGGAACTCCAGCAGAGTCCCTCAGTCCCCAACTGATTTTGAGAGGGAGGGACTTTCTAGCTAACATGCTTTTGAGCTTATTTGTTTATTATGACCAGTGAAATCGTCCCATTTCCATCGTTTTGCATGTATCAGGGTGAAACAGTGGCTTGGTGTTGTTGCACCGTATCGCCACTTTCTATGTACTTGTCAGTGATGTACACCGTGCCGAGGTTTTGATGCTGCGTTTGGTTTCAAAACACCTTGAAAGAGGTTAAGTGGTAGACGATAATCCCCAAATGTCCACGATAACGCCGAACTGGGATGAATCAAGTGCTTCCTCCCAGATGACTAAGCCAATGATTACTCTCACATCGCAGTGTATTTGTGTGTACGAGCGTATTTGTGCTCAGACTCCTCACCGTGTAAATGAGTGTGCTTTAGTGTGTATGTGTGTGTGTATTATGTTTGAATATGAATGTAATGTATGTTAATTGCCTGTAATAGCTTGTGTGTCTGTGTGCACGCTTAATTATGAGGGTGTGACTCGTTTCTAGTCTGTGAGTGTGTGTGTGTGTGAGCGTGCATGTATTATGAGTATGCGTGCATACAGGCATGGGTGGACTTGTATTGGTGTGCACACCCTTGCAAATGTACAAATGCATAGGTGGCTGTGCATTATGCACAGTGAATTACAGTTAATTAACTTGAGCTTAGAAGAATGGCCGGCACTACTAGCAGTTGACATCAGTGGTCACCTCTGTTTAAATCCGTATTGTCCCTCCATGTGAATGGGACACACACAACAGTGTCACAACTCTATGCCTTTAATCTGTCCTTGTCTTTCTAACCCACTATCATTATTTCCTCTCTTTTTTTCCTTTTGCTCTCCACCTCTATGTGTGTGTGTGTGTGTGTGTGTGTGTGTGTGTGTTCTATTGTCTCTCTCTCTCTCTCTCTCTCTCTCTCTCTCTTATTTTGTCCTTTTTCCAGATCCCAAACCACAAATCTGCACCTACAACACATGTGTGTTTTGTTCAAATTTTCCCACTGACAGAGGTAATTACAGAATAATAAGACACTCAAGGAATAAGGGGGGTAAAGAAGCAGGGTCTTTATTTGGCAGAAAAGAAAATCATCTAGGATACAATAAAAAACCAGTAACAACAACAGAAAAAATGACGGGCTTGTGATTGTGCATCACACATTTTTTTTATATTTATTTATTTATTTATTTGTTGCGTCGCTTTTTTTTTTGGGCGGGGGGGGTCAATGAATAATAAAGGGGCATGTTTGCAAATATAGCATTTGTATTCTATAAAAGCCTTACCATCAAATTCAGAATTTAGTGTTTAATGAGAAAATTATTCATCTCATCTCATCATCAGCCGCTTCTCTGGGGTCGGGTCGCGGTGGCAGCAAGCCAAGTAGGGCACTCCAGATGTCTCTCTCCCCAGCAACTCCCTCCATATTCTGGGGGATCTCAAGGCGTTCCTAGGCCATGTTGAACATGTAGTCCCTCCAGCGACTTGTGGGTCTACCCCGGGGTCTTCCCCCAGTTGGACGTGCCCGGAAAACTTCCAAAGGAAGGCACCCAGGAGGCATCCTAATCAGATGCCCAAACCACCTCAACTGGCTCCTTTCGACGCGAAGGAGCAGCGGCTCTACTCTGAGCTGCCTCCGGATGTCAGAGCTCCTCACCCTAAGGCCCACCTCCAAGGCTGAGTCCAGACACCCTACTGGGAAACTCATTTCAGCCACTTGTATCCGCGATCTCAGCCTTTCGGTCACTACCCAAAGCTCATGACCATAGGTGAGAGTTGGAATGAAGATTGACTGGTAAATTGAGAGCTTTGGCTTCTGGCTCAGCTCCCTCTTCACCACAACAGTCTAGTACAATGTCTGCATTACTGCTGATGCTGCACCAATCCACCTGTCAGTCTCCCGCTCCATCCTACCCTCACTTGTGAACAAGACCCCAAGATACTTGAACTCTTTCACTTGAGGCAACAACTCATCCCCAACCCGGAGGGAGCAAACCATCATTTTCCGGTAGAGAACCATGGTCTCAGACTTGGAGGTGCTGACTCTCGTCCTGGCCATTTCACAATCAGCTGCAAACCACCCCAGTGCATGCTGGAGGTCATGTTCTGATGAAGCCAACAAAACCACATCCTCCGCGAAGAGCAGAGATGTAATTCTGAGGTTCCCAAAATGGACACACTCCTCACCTTGGCTGCGCCTTGAGATCCTGTCCATGAATATCACAAACCAAATCGGAGACAGTGGACAACCTTGTCGGAGTCCAACACCCACTGAAAATGTGTTTGACTTTGTGCCGAGAATGTGGACACACTTTGGTTATACAAGAACCGGAAGATTTGTAGCAACTGCCCTAGTACCCCATACCTGGTTCCCCCCCCATATAGGGGGGGAAGGTACCAGGTATGGGGTACCTGTTGCCTAAATGTGAAATTTCTAGCTCCAACAACTGACAAAATGCCGTAGAGCATGAGGCCAAAGTTTAGGTTGCAAATACCCCTTCAGAAACTAGTGGGTGGCATCACTGATGCCACGTCCATCTTTTTTTCTTAGACTTCATGACATGTACCTGTGGCACAACTAGAGATAGTCATGCATTTCATAATATTCTGACAAAATTGTAAAATTTTCCCCAGTGGGACATTGCAATTTTGGTGTCAGTAGTGACTGCCTGCCGGGCCGGACCGGGTCAGCAGCACGTTGCACACTCCCTTTTATGCTAGTTTTGTCACTTTAGTTGGCGTATAGCCGCCTAACGTTTCCTGCAAATATCCACCTATGTCTCTACCTCCTAAAAGGCTTAATGAATAGTTAACTGCTGGGGGGGATATCTACCCACCTGTGTTAATCAGAAGAAGAGGAAGTGAGATGTGATTGGACCATTCAACAGCATCCCCGACCACACTTGCTGGTAACATATTCCCCGCGTGCCTGCCACCAATATACATACCAAAAGTCCATGTCTCCACATCACGTGTGCACCTGACTGCACTTTGTACTGTATGCCTTGATTCACAAAAACAGCGCCCTCTTTTTGGTTTCACCTATGCACCTCCTCTATCTTCTCCCCTCCAGCTTTTCTCCTCTCCTGTCCTGTTATCCTTTTCTATACTAGTTCCTTAACATTTCATTTATCGTCTTCCTATATATTTTCCTCTCCTCCTCTCTGCTCCTCTTCTATCTTTTTTTTCACTTCTCCTTTTCTGACCTCTTACCCCTCTTTCCTTTTTCTGTCTGGCCTGTCACCTATTTCCAGTCCTTTCATCTCGTCTCTCCCTCTCCTCTATAATGTGAATGTTTTAGGACATCCTCAGAACATGGCACGGTCTGCCTTCTTAAAGCATGAGTCAGCCATGAGACAGGTATCGTATAACTGTCTTAGTTTCTCTCCAAGCTCTCATACGCTCCTGATCTTTCACTTCTTCCACTAGCCTCTACCTCCCTCTCTCACCCTGTTTCTGTGCCTCCCTATTTGTGTCTCCAGCGTCTCCATATCGGTCTCTGTCACTGGCTGGTGCTGTCCCGATCCCGTCCTGTGGCTTTTTCTCTGCATATTTGCGTCCATTTTTCTTTTTCTCTCTCCTGCTCCTCTCTCTCTCCCTCCTCCCCATCCCCCTTGCTCTCCGTCCCTCTTGACTTCAGATGAGTTCATCGCCTCCCCAAGCGGCTCGGCGCCCACGCGCGTTTGTCTCTGATTGAACTCCGCAGCCTCACAACTCCCCCATTAGGATTAGGTTTTGCTGCGACCCGAGCGCGGGGCGTGTGCGTCGTCATCCTGCCGTGATACCAGAGGAGAGGGATGGTTCGTTCGCGACAGAGAGACGGATCGGGATCTGAACGTTAATGACTATGATGCCCCCCAGCACCATGTATGAGACGAGGTACCACGTTATGCTAATGGAGCGGCGGAGGGGCTGATTGAGATTTCAGCAAATTAATTAGGCCTCGGGACAGGGCTGGGGCTGAGGAGGTGCGTCGGCGAGCGTGCACCAATGGAGAAAGTGGGGTAGTGTGTGGCGGGGAAAGGTGCGGGTTGCTTTTGGGGGCTGTGTGATAGACACCGAGGAAGAGGGAAGGGTGTGTGGGGTAGATAATAGCAGACAGAGAGCCGGAGATGAGAGGCGCCTTGGGTACAGAACAGAGGGAAAGACAGGCGGGTGGGGCAGGGTGAAGAGTTTCTGTGAGTACACACGGCGAAAGGAGAAAAGAAAGCACACAAAGCGGCAGAGTGTGACTGAAGATGCATCTCAATACACAACATGGAGGGAGACAGAAGGGAAGGCTGGGAGAGATGGATACGAGGCACAGTGAGCCAAGGCGCTTTTGACGGAACGAGACAGAGACTTATCCAGGAAACCTAAACATGTCCTACAGTTTCAAAATTTACCACGGAGCCTGAGAAGTAAATCCCTGTACGTGGCCTCCTCTTCCACTGTACTAAATAAATAAATAAAGCACACACCGAGGGACGGAGAGAAATGAAAAGGTCAAAGTTCAATGGGTGTTGGTGTTGAGATGTAAACAACAAATACGGGGAGGGCGACAGCTACAGACAGGGTGAGACTGACAGGTGATATGAGGGCAGGCTGATTCTCATTGCTTTTAGAAAATGTCATGCCCCCGCTTGCCAATTAAATGACCCTGAGTCGCTGACAACTCCATCTGCCGCTCGGTCCGAGTGTAAGTCTGGGTTGTGTTACCACGGACTGCAGCGTCCTGCTTCCTCTGTGTGTAATTTATGGGCGGACAAGAAAATAATTCCTCATTCATGCAAGCTCTGGCAGTAAGCGTTATATCTTTATATGGGTCTCCTTTCAGAGTAACTGCATGAATCAGGAACGCTGCCGCTTCCCCCAGCCCACAGCGGTGCTACACAAAGACAAAAAACAAGTGTCCAAAAACTACAAAAATCTGCAAGAACTGCAACACTAACGCATCCAAACTAACACATATGTCGAAGCTAACACACATATCCAAAGTTTAAAAAAAACCTGGATACAATAAATAAATGAATTAATTAATAAATAAACAAAAATAAACATAAAATGACTGGAAACAACAAAGAAATGGCCTTTTTCAAACTGCAATACACATGGCCATCTGTCAACCATCAGTTTAACACACACTCCCTTGATTATTACTGAGACATCCACGTAATATAGAAAGATAAATATATAGCTAGCTAGATATATAGATAGATAGATAGAGCTATAATACACTCATATCACCAAAAACATGCACATGTCCATGTCTTTGGCGATGTGAGTGATGAACTCCTCTTCTATACAAACAAAGCCACAGTATGGGACATTTCAACAAAACATATGGAGCTGAACTTGATAGCAGCAGAAATGGTTCCTGTGTGGCTTCAGGGACCTGTCCAAGCAGAACTGTCCGTTCTCTCTATTACATCTTGATTCCCGCACCTATGTGCCAACTGGAGCAACTCACAAAGGGCACCTGGCGATGCTCAGAGATGAAGATAATAATGCTACACAACCAGTCCAGAGAACCGAAGCCATTATGACTTTTACTGGCAGCATCTCTGCATTGCAGCCTTTCCGTATCCTCCATGTCCTTTCCCAAAAGCGCTGCTGGCACATACAGCTCACCTTGTTCTAATTGTAATGCAAGTTGCTCTTGAGAAATTATGTATCAGCTTTATGCTTGTCTGCTGTGCAGGTGTGCAGAAAAATGGTGCCTGTTATCTGTCTGGGGCTGGGGGGCAAAATTTGTATTAGTGTAAAAAAAAAAAAATTGGGATAGTAAGCCATGATGGATTAACTATCGTAGCCTTTCCCCTGAATTGTCATTTTTGATTGTGTTTAAGCACAATAAATGGATGCTGAAGAGAGATTTTGGGTAATGACGCCTACATCTCTGAATGTTTGAATTTCAGTTATTTGAACGTTTTCTCATAATTTAAGTTTTATAACATACAAGGCTCAAAATGCATGCACTTTATTATTTTGCGTGTGCAATATACATTTTCACATTTTTCTTCAGATAAGAAGGGATGGATCATTAAACATTTATAATATCGAATAGCAGTATTTATTTGAAAAATCCCAATATAGTATGTCAAATTACCAATTAAATATAGTTGTAATATTGAAATGGGAGGTAGTGGCTGATTGTCAGCCCTGTTCTGTCCAGAGTGTGTCAGACAGGACAGTTTCATTGCTGCCTGGAGATGTACTCCAGGATTTCACACTGCTCAGGAGTGAAGCTGTAGTTTCAGTTTTTGGAAATTCTCCTTTCCTCTTTTCAGTAGAATCTGCACTGGAAAGTCTCCCAGATAACGGGAAGATAATGTTATAAATAGCTCCTGTAGGTCTGGCTCAGTCTCAGACTCCGATGCTGTATCAGTGTCGATGAGGTCCCACCTCTGGTGAAATATATGTGAGCTCCCGTAGGTCATCACCTCTGATGTGAAAACATGGAGAGACCTATTATAAGTATTACCTGTTAATACTGAGCAATTTATTTCTGTATTGCATCCCATGCAGCACACATGTTGTAACGTCATGTGCCATCTCTCTTTCACTAGGTCAACAACAGCCCGTTTAATTGTTTGGCATAATCAGGAACAATTTATTTGTCATTTCATATTATGTACTACTGTAAAGTACTAATAAGACCCGTTAGTCCCTAGCTAATGGGTCTGACCCTTTAGCCGAGCGGTTAGTGATGTCGCCTTGTGGTGTAGTACACCCCGTATCGAATCCCGCACCGGGCAAGAAAATAACCGGTTACATTAAGAAACCAAATTCCGTTTCCCCCGGCCCACAGTAGTGCAACACAAAAACACATATCCAAAAACTTCAAAAAACAACCCCACCAAAAACATACAAAAACAGAGAGCACAAAGAAAATAAATAAATAAACAACACAGTCCTCCCAGTGCAACACAGTCAAAAAACTCCACTATCCAGACAACGAACACCAGCCAGGAGGGCTGTCGGAACTGGCTTTCTGCATGGGCTAGCAGTTAGCTTAGCCTGCTCTGCCTCCACGTCCCCCAGACCGCCCTCGGTGTTTCCCTCATAGGCACAGAGGTGCAGCTCGAGGCAGCACCGTAGTCCCTGGGCCTATCGGACGCAACAGACCAGGCTCTCCCAGGCAACCCAGCACCAGCTTTCCAGCCAGACACCCTCCACACACCTCCCCCGCATTCCACGTGATGACACAAACGCAGGCGCAGACAAAAACACTGCACAGTCGACGCTAGGCGAGGCCGCCGCCAGACCGCCTCGGTGTTTCCTTAAGGCAGGGCCGTTGGCTAGCAGGTAGCTTAGCCTGCCCCGCAGCAGACCAAGCTCTCTCAGCCAAACGAAATCTATGATCAAAATAAAAACTTCACATGACACAAACTTAGATGTGGACAAAGGCACTGCATAATCGGCACTGGGTGAGGCTGCCGCAAACACGAGTCCACACCACTTAGCTTGTAGCTTAGAATGTAGCTTAGAGGTAGGACATCCTATGGTGTATGCTTTGCCTAGCATATATTCTTATGATGGAAATCACAGAATGCACCTGCTGCCATTCTGAAATGTCATAATATGCAAGCACTTGCTTGTTGACTCACCGTTAAAACTCAGGCAAATTAAAATAAATATAATGTTCTTTATAGACTGTCTTTGATCAGCTGTGTCAACGCTGACGTCATCTATTGGTCATAGCAATGCCTGCCGGGGAGCATTTCTTTTAAAGGTTGAATCAAAAGATCTAAGCTCTGTGAAGAGGCCAAAAACCAGAGGACCAAACACAGTTGCTTTGACACAAGACAGCCAAATCAATTGTGGTATATCAAACCAATTGCAGACAATCCCACTTTGGATTCTGATGGGTAACACATTTCAATAGGTGAACCAGACAGTCTGCAAGAGGCCATAGCCAGTGCAAGAATTTGTTTGTATACAAATTACACTATGTGCACATGATCAAGCCTGCATCAAGTGTATCACAGAAAGTTGAATCAGTTCATCTGGATACAGCGTTTAGTGGGAGAAACATTTCAGCATTCATCTAAGTGACCATTTCAGTCTCAACTGACTGCAGGTATCCCCATCCTTATAAACAATACAGTTGCATAACGACTGACAACAATGATCAGTTTCATACACAAATTGGTGTGACCATTAACTAGAGTTACAACGGCCATGTGCACTATTCACAGAGGATTTTGGAATGCGTGCAATCACAGCATTGTAAGATGGCGGCATATGTACTTTTAGGCCCCCTCCTTGATTCAAGGGTGATCATTCCCTCTTCACATAGATGGTCTCTTTAACTCCCCGTTCAAACCAGCGTTCCTCCCTATCAAGGATGTGCACATCCTCATCCTTGAAAGAGTGGCCACTGGCCTGTAGATGGTGTAGACTGTGGAGTCCTGACCCGATGTAGTAGCTCTTCTGTGTTGTCCGATCCTCATGGCCAGCATCTGTTTGGTTCCCCCGATGTGCAAGTCACGGCAATCCTCCTGACACTTAACAGCATACACTATACGTATTGATCTGTTTGTGCCGGGGGACCTGATCCTTGGGGTGGACCAACTTCTGGCACAGCATGTTATGGGGTTTGAAAGCAACTGAGATGTAGTGTTTGGAAAATATGTGTCTCAACTGTTCTGACACTCCCGCCACATAGAGAATCACCACTGGTCTATGTTTAGGCAGATGTTGTCCTTCTCCTCTCTTTGATCGGCTGGTGCACTGTTTGGGCGTCTTCCTGGCTTTGACAAACACCCAGTTAGGATAACCACACTTAACCAGGGCCTGTTTAACATGGGATGACTCCCCTTCCCCGGCTGCTGTGTCGGTGAGGACGTTGTGAGCTTGGTGATGACTCCTAGTTTGTGGTCCAGTGGATGATGAGAGTCAAACCTTAAATACTGATCAGTATGTGTTGGTTTTCAGTAAACATCAACAATCAAATGTCCCCCACCACCAATTGCAATTTCACAGTCTAAGAAAGCTAACCTGTCATTTATCACATCCTCCCTGGTGAACTTGATGTGGTTGTCCACAGAGTGAATGTGGTTGGTGAAATGTGGTACATCCAGAGATTTCATTTTAACCCAGGTGTCGTCCACAAATCCGAACCCACTGCTAGGTTGTGTCCCCGGATAGGACATCAGAGCCCTCTTTTCCACTTCCTCCATGTACAAGTTAGCCACTACAGGTGAGACTGGGGAACCCATGGCACACCCATGCATCTGCCTATAGTACTGCCCCCTGTATTTGAAGTACATGGACTGAAGACACATCTTCAGGAGCAGACACACTTGGTCTGTGTTAAGGGTGGTCCTATTGCTAAGGGTGGGGTCGTCTTGTAATTTCATACGTATCACCGCCACTGATTCATCAACAGGACCACGTGAAGAGAGACGTAGCATCATAACAGATGCATCAATGTTTCCATCACCTTTCAGCTCTTTGCTTTGAGCTGCTTCTAAAATGTTTCTAAAAGACCCAAAACCATTCATGTCTGATTCCACCCATGACTCGAGAGAGGTTGCCTGTGCATTCTAAGTAAAGAAGAAAATGATTTCATCATTGGCCTCCACAGTAGAGGACATTAGTGCACACGGCGAACGCTGCCAGGTCATACAAAGAAGAAATAAATATCAATATTGTGCCTTTATATAACTTCAATATATTAGAGGACTATTTTTTTCTATCTGTTAAATCAGGCTTAAGTCTGATATTTTCGTAACATTTCCAAGGTTTTCTGTCTCCTGCATGACATTCATGCACATATATTATTCATACTTTTATATATAGTGAAGGTGTACTTTTTAGGAGAGGATGGAGACTCTTTTGAGAGTGTATTTCAGTAAATGCAATAAAACTTTGGACAGATGTCAAATTTACCTTTTTTGGGGGGAATGTGCCAAATCACACCAGAGTCATTTTTCTCTGTGTGTTTGCCCTGTTTGGAAATTATCGGGCTGCCAACTGGACATTCTGACCTCTCCAAATAGCACATTTATCAAATCGTAAATGTACCAGCTCCGCTTCTGGGAAATGTCCAAGTGTGTGACAA
>JAJHIY020001895.1:40000-54185 GCA_022114975.2 Lampris megalopsis
GTCTCACCTTCCTCTAGATGATTCCTGACTTGTTGAGTTGTGTTGTTCTGCGTGTGGCTGGTTGTGTTGTGATGTGTTGACACCCACATTTGTTAAGCGACCTTGAGCTCTGGGAAGGCGCTTTTTGAATATAACTTATTATTCATCAGTAACATGCATGTCACTCTGCAAAGGTGGCACAATTCAAATGAAACATGTGACATAGCGCCTCCTATTTGCAATCTCCTCCCCATGACAAGATCATTATCAACACGCTGTGCCGAGTGTAGCTGACAACTTCTTTTTGACATCTTAATACGTATTAAGGGATGAAGACACGAGTGTCCATTTTTCTCGTGGCTGTATATATAAGTGCTGCAGAGGGAGTCCTCTAAATGAACACATGCTGTTAGCCACTATTTGGCACTCGTGCAACCTAACGCGTTAATTGGACATTGTTGAGTGGCTAAACGGCTCAGCTTGAAGAGTATATATTAATTAGTGTGGAAAGTGTCTGCTTTGGAAGCTAAAGGTGGTCAATTAGCCTCCATACAGTATGGAGACTCGGCCCTCAGTCCAAATGACCAAAACACCTGACTGAACACCGGCCTCTGCACTGTTGATGGCTCTCTCCCTCTCCCTCTCCCTCTCTCTCTCTCCCTCTCCCTCTTTCTCCCTCTCCCTCTCCCTCTCCCTCTCTCTGTAGCGATCCCCAGCAATCAATCCAGTGTCTGTCTCCCGGTGACGTTGTCTTTCCTTTTTTTTTTCTTTTGCTCTTTTTTGGCACCCTCTGTCTCTTTGTCTCCACAGACCTCTCCTCGTTCAGACAAAGCCGACCTCCCCCCTCATCTCCTCTCCTCTCCTGGTAATAGAACATTAGTTTGGAGGACATTAGTCAGTAAAAATGAAAGCATATGGCGAGTAATATTTACTTGTAATGAGCCTGAGTGCTGCCATGCACGGAAACCAAATTACTAGTGCCTCATTTTGTGGCAGTCCAATAAATATTTTACCCTGTAAAAGTATGGATGACGTGGGGGGGGATGAGAGAGCCACCTGTTCTAGTCTGCTAAATGATTTACCAGATGTCTTGTCTTCCTTCTTTTTCTTGTTCTCGCGTCTTCCCTCGATTAATTTCCCGATTTCCCTTCGGCATGTTGAGAGAGGATCGGCTTGTATTCAGAGGAGAAGGAGGAGAAAGACTGAGAAAGGGGGTCAAAGTTAAGGGCAAAAAAGGGCAAGGATAAAAAAAGGACTTTATAGAGAACAAAGTGGAACTGTATAAACTACAAGTGGACTATTACTGAAATGTGCGGTGAAAAATATGCATTGAAAAAGAGAGGAGGAGGGAGGGGGAGAGGGGGAGAAAAGTGTGGTGAGGAAGAGTAAGACAGGACGAGGGAGGCCAGCCTAAATTTAGACGGCAAGCAACAGTGAGCATGAATGCTGAATGTAAAATGTCCTATGCATACTTTTCTGCAATTCTAAACCATGCAAGTTCACACTAGTACTAAAATGTAGTCGCCCATTTCCCAAGGTGCAAAACTCCTACGACGCCAAACACTATACATCATTGATGTGAGCGCCGTTCAGCATAACCTTTCCTGGCCACTCTCTCACATATGCATGGACTCAATCTCTCGATCTCGTTCACCGAGAATGAAATTATAATGAGCTTGGCATATTTCACACCCAGAAGTCATAGCCACAACTTGCCAAAACCAATGCTTGTGTTTATAATAGGTAAGTCAACAGGTCACCCCTTGAACCCAAGATAGGGAGGTCTGAGAATGAAGTTCGGTGTCAGAATCAAAGCCGCTGCCAACTTGGCTTAAATTTCGTGACTTCAGGACAGAGGTGTAAAAACCAGGTCCGGGAAGTAAATGTCCAAGCTGTGTATTTGCTCCAACCATGTTCCTAAAGCAGCTGATTGCATTAACTGGTTTTCCCTACCTAGTTAAGGAGTGGTGTTGACTAGAATCTGCTGGTGTGGTGCGTGAGTAGAGCAAACACATGGTTTGGACTTTTACTTTCTGGACCTGGTTTTTACACCTCTGCTTAATTATATTTAATTATAGCAACGTTTGCAGTAATTAAACATGCTCACAAAACTCACCCTGTGATAGACCGGTGCCATGCTCAGGAGTTGATCCCATCTTGCACCCAGTGCATGCGGGGATAGGCTCCAGTAGCCCCCCCCCCCAACCATGACCAGGATAATTGGGTGTAGAAAATAGATGGATGCATGGATGGATGGATGGACAAAACTCACCCATAATAGTCCTTAATCTGCCTCTAGGACTGTGTGGTCGTGGTCCAATTGCAGATGATTGACAGGTGTCTCGCCAGCAATGTAAACAACCTTAACGACATGGTGGTCAGTGAAAGCTAGTTAGGACCCTTCTAGTAAAAGCAGCATCGGGTCAGATCGGCACAGCCATACATGAGATACAACCTAGCACCGTTCAACTGCTCATTAAATAGGGACATGCGGGGCAGACAGATGAGAGACTGAAGGTTCACGCTGTGACAGACTCACTTTGTTTTTGCAGCGGGACTGCATCCTCCTGCTATGGAGACAGTGGCCTTTCCACACGTGCTTTTCTCTGGGTTCACTCGGGGTTTGCTGCGGGCGTGTGTCCAGACAAGCGTCCTCAGTTTTCTCCCTCATGTTAGGTGAGACCAAAACAACCACAGGAACTCAGATGGGCATGCTGGCATTTCTTAAATCCTTTAACGTCTTCACGTGTATCACTGACTGGCGTATCGGAGGTGGAAGAGGGGGCAACTGTCTCGCTGTGGAGTGTGATGAAGACCTAGCTGACGTATATGTGCCTCTCTGGTTCTGATTTGTAAAATATGTAGATGCCACAAAATCCCCGGATGTCAACAACTTCCAAAGAAGTTGCCTCAGACCAGTGAGGTGAGACGTGAGAAAACACAATACGCAGATATTTTCCTCCTTTTTCCTCTTTTCCTCCTTTTTTGCAGTCAGTAATATGTTCACTTATCACTTATTGTGAGAAGTCAATTCGGGCAATAGGTGGGAGGAAGGCTTAAATACCCTCTTCAGACTTCATGGCCGCAGTCAGTCTGTGAATGTGTGTGTATGTCTGTTTTAATATATGGATGGGGTCTTGTGGTAGCAAGGTATTGACTGTTGGGGGCACATGGGTTTAGTAGGGGGAATCAGATCACATGTGATTTTGTCTGCATTTGTGTCTTACTCATTACAGTATAATTGAGATGTGAGCATTTGTCTTATTTTTTCCATCTTTCCTCCTCTTCTCTCATCTGTTTTCGTGGCCTGCCATTGACTCTGATCTCTCTGATCCTTACCTATTCCATGGTCCGCCCTTTTTTTTTCACCAATTCTTTCTCATCTCCCTCCTCTTCTGCTCTTCCTCCCACCTCACGCTACTTTCCCATCTGACTCCCCTTGTTGTGTCCAATCCTGACTTCAGCCACTCAGTCTGTCTCTTTTTCTGCTCTTCAGGATTCCTCTCCTCGCGCCTCATTTCCTTTTTTTCCTCCTCTCCGCGTGATGAAACGCGACACTGCGCTACCCCTCATTGCCTCATCTGGGTTCATGTTCGTCAGAGGGACAATTTCCTCCTTTTATTTGTTTCATCCTCAGCTGCCATCTTCCCTCCATTGCTGACTTTCCTCTCTTCTTTCTCTCTTTTCCTCAGGGAGCGTTCATTTTCCATCCTCTCCTTCTCCTTACTTTAGTGTCTCCCCGGCCCTCTCGACTCCACTTCCAACTCCAAACTCCTCCTCAGTTAACACGCCATCTCTCTCCCTCATCTCACTTCCTCCGCTGTCTCTTTTGAAAGATATTACTTTCTCTCAAGGATGTCCTGGATTCGCTGCTACACACCATCACCATGGGAACTGTTACCGAGGAGATAATAGGTGGTGGTGGGGGGAGCGGTCATATGAGGGCGTACGCCAACAAAATGTGGCCCTGTTTGGTGAGAGAGTGCTGGAGAAAATTAAACCCATTGAGAGATAGATAGATGGAGAACGAGGGATGGAAAGATAGTGGGCATGTAAACAAATAAAACTGGGATGAGGCTGAGTGAATGAGAGAGAGAGAGAGAGAGAGAGAGAGAGAGAGAGAGAGAGAGAGAGAGAGAGAGAGAGGCAAATGATGGGGGAGGGGTGTTATTTCAAAGGGAGTTAGGATGAGAGAGAGAGGTAATGAGGTCTTATTTTGTATTTCAAAGCCTCTACAGTACAAGAGGAGCAATAAGGTCTCAAAGATGAGAGGCAGAGAGGAGGGAAGAGATCTCAGATGGGAGGGCAGTGAAGCGCTGAAGCAACAAGTGCAGACAGACACAGGAAACAGCCACACCACAAAAGAGAGTGAGAGATAGAGAGAGAGAGAGAGAGAGAGAGAGAGAGAGAGAGAGAGAGAGAGAGAGAGAGAGAGAGAGAGAGAGAGAGACAAAGAGATACCTTTTTTTTTACCTTTAACCAAGTCTTTAATGGTCCAATTTTCCATTTACATTAAAATAACATTAGTATTAACACAGATACTCATGTACATGTTGAAACACAAGAATCCCCATACACAGCAAAAACAACAGATACAGACCCACCTCCCCTTTTTCAGAAATTAAGAATAAGTAATTGGTTTTCTACAATTCACAGAACATATCCATGTTCCCAAAAAGAAACAAATTCTTCCAAGTTTGAAATCATTTTGAAATATGGGAACTCAGTTTTCAGCTTAGCAGCCACTAGACCCCATGACCCCTGACCTTCTAGCATCTGTGGACCCTGTGCCTTTCATTTTGTTTCTTCTACCGAACCAAATACTAATTTTTGCCTGACCTATCAGAAAATTAACCAAGGTGACACATCTGCACTGTGCTGCCTAGGACCAAAGACAAACAGGCTGTCTTTGAAAACCTCTCCTAAACATTTGAGCCGCCGCTGCAGAGCAAATAGGGCTCAACCTGGGACAGTTGAGCCATAAGTGCTGTCGAGTGTCTTCATCATTACAGAAAGAACAGTGACTCCCTGCTCTAGGATCTATATGTGACACAACTTTTCATAGCCACAACCCCATGTACCACCCTCCACTGTAGAGCCACATTGTGTTTCTCTATAAGGAGGGTTTGTACAGGGACCTCCAGCTGCCTTTGGTAGATGATCCTGTTGCCAACACACTCACTCACTTTGACTCCTGTACACTGGCTACTGGTGTTCTGTTGCGAACCTTTACAGTGGCTGCATACAAGGCCTTCATTGATGTTCTTGAGAAATCCCATAGTTCTGCTCCTCCACTGCATAACTTGCTGATCCTCTCCACACTCTGCTCCTAGTGTCTCTTTGAAGAAACCAGGAAGTGCACTGATCATTTCCTCCAACAGCCTCTCCATTAGATGAAGAGATTTAAAAGCAGTCTCTTGGCTCAAAATGTCAACTGTTTCCCCACTGTCCTGCTGATCTGAGACACGCTATTTTAGTGAGTCCAGCTTTTGTGAGGGATTGCCATACATTGACAGAGCTGAGCATCCTGCAGTGTATCAGTGGACTATAGAACAGGGACAGGGGCTCCTCACCTACACGTCTATAAATCTGGGACTAGTCTCTCTTGGTGTTTAAGACTTTTCCTCAAGTTCGGAGGACAGCCTGATAGAAAAGTGTCATAGTGAACTCCATGCTAGCTAGTTCCAGAAGAAACAAGTGCTTGTCACAATCAAGGTTCATTATCCTATGAAGCAACACATATGCTGTTTCACTCCAAAATGATTGTTTGTAATATAATAGCCACTGCACAGTCTAAAGATGAAAAGCTGTGATATGACTGCATAGGACAATCAGGCCCTGGCCCTCTTGTAACACTGGCAGGAACAATACAGCAGATTTGGTTCAGTGAAAGCCTCCTCAGAAGAAGTTCACCAGCCTCTTCTGTACTTCTCTTATGAACGTATCTGGAGGTTCTACAGCTGTAAACTGGTGCCAGAATATCGAGGCAATCAAGTTATTAACAATCAAGACTATCCCCCTATAGGACAACTGAGACTGGATTCAGGCCTATATAGACAATTGAGCACTGACATTTTCAACTAAACCCTGCCAGTTTTTGCTCAGAACGTGGTCACTGCCTAGAAATAATCCTAAGCATTTCCTCCCTTCTATGATCCACTGCAGCCCAGCTGGTAATGTTGGCTTCTCTTTATTGTTCCACTCCCCCAGCAATGAAGGCTCAGATTTTGACCAATTGACTTTTGCGGAAGAAGCGTGTTCGTATAAATCCAATTTCTGCTTTATTTTTTTAATTTTTATTTTTTTCGGGATTGTCACCCCTTTTTCTCCCCAGTTGTACCAGTCCAATTATCCCATTCTTCTGAACCGCCCCGGTCGCTGTGCCAACCCCCCTGCCAAGCTGGGGGGCTGCAGACTACCACATGCTTCCTCTGATACATGTGGAGTCGCCAGCTGCTTCTTTTCATCTGACAGTGTGGAGTTTTGCCAGTGGGGCGTAGTGTGTGGGTGGATCACATTATCCCCCCACCCCCCCTCGCGAACAGGTGCCCCGACCAACCAGAGGAGGTGCTAGCGCAGTGACCAGGACCCATACCCACATCTGGTTTCCCACCCGCAGACACGGTATATTGTGTCTGCAGGGACACCCAACCAAGCCAAAGGTAACACTCCCTGTGTTACCTAACACTGGCGATTCCTGTGTTAGTAGGCATCATAATAGACTGTTACGTTACTGATATGCCCCCTGCTTGAGAATTTTGACATAATTTTGACTCGTTATGAAAACTGTGGCATCGTCAGCATATGCTAATAAACCAACTGAATTAGTGATGTTCTCTGAAAAAATTTAGCTCTGAGAGACCCTGTCTCAGCTCAATTAAAAGAGGCTGAATGGCCAGGGACTACAGCATTCCAGATAAGGGACAACCATATCTTATCCCTCTCTGAACAGAGACAGGTCGGCTGAATCCACCACCTACCTTTAACAGATCACTGGCGCCAGAATACAACAACCTGATTCATGAAACAGTTTTTTTTCCTCAAAAACAAATCATTCAAGTGTTTTGAACAAATAACAATGATCAACCCTATCAAAAGCCTTCTCTTGACCCATAGAAAGAAAGCCAATATCTAGCTCCTGGAGCTGTCCTGTATCAAAAACAGATGATACTTGATTGTACGGTCAGGAACACAGTAGGTATGGCTACAATGTACAACTGTATCCATACACTCTTTGAGTCTATTTGAAATACATTTTGCAATGATTTTATAGTCCGTACATAAAATGAAACTGGTCTCCAGTTTTTCAGTAAGACAAGGTCTCCCTTTTTTTGGGTAACAATGTTAGGACAGCCCTTCTACAACTCAAGGGTAAAGTCCCAGAATCCAAATAGTCTTTAAATACGCCATTTAACTCTTGTCCAATTAGAGTCCAGAACGTCTAGTAAAACTCTGAAAGAAGTCCATCAACTCCAGAGGCTTTGTCACAGCTGAGCTGCTGAACCACTGCAGACATCTCATCAAAGGAGATGGGGGACTCCAGAGAGGCCATACGTGTTTCACCCAGCTGAAGCAGTCTCTCCAGTATCTCCTCCACATAGTCAGAGTCACAGATCTCCACACTGAACAGGCTAATGTAGAAATATATGGCCAACTTCCTCATTTCTAATGGATCAGTTGTTATTGCCCCATTTGCAAGCTTGAGATGCATCATCACATTAGTTTTTTTTCTCTTTTTCTCATTTTTCTTTCAAGCTAAACAAAAAGGAATTTGGAGCATCTATATATTTGATGATAGATATTTGAGTTCTGATTAAAGCACCCTATGCTTTTCATGTAAAACCTACCTAAAGCCTTCCTCCTACTCGCCCAGGTCCTGCTATTGCCATCATTTCCATTAATAATTTCATCTTCTTATATCTGAATTTCTTTCTCTAATTCTTCAAAACAGATTTACTCTAAAGCAAATATGTTTTTTTGTTGAATTGCTGACATCATATGTGTTTTTCCTACCTCCCACCATCGAGTTGTTTCTAAAATATTTCTTGCTCAGCCTCCAGTGACTCCAGAAGTCAGAGAAGAACTGACAGAAAGTCTTATCATATGTTAACCGTACATTGAAGTGCCAGTAGGGATAGTGTCGAAAATGAACTCGTCAGGAAAAATCTGCCGCTAATAAATGGTGATCTGAAAATCCAACAGGTGATATTGTGGACGTAATTAACCTGTTGTTATGTGTTTCATTTAGATAAATCCTATCCAACCTGGCTGCCCTCACACTACCATCGACAGCTTTCACCCATGTGTACTGCCTAAATGCTGGATTAAGTGTCCTCCAAACATCTGTGAGGTAAGTTTTTGTGACCACGCTGGACAGAAATGAAGCTGATGGGTGATGAGGCTCTTCTGAGTTTCTCTCAACTGTGGAATGTGTAGTGCAATTCCAGTCTCCTCCCACTATTATTACTGATTAAACTGTTTAAGTTTGTCTTTCAGTTTGCTAAACAATCTCAAGCGATCAGTGCCTGTATTATAAGCATACACATTTATAAACACAAAAGGTATTCCTCGGAGTGTTGCCTGAACTACTTGGATTCTGCCCTGCTCCAATTCACATGTCAAAACACGTGTTAAAAAGGAGGTGCTGTGAGAAAAGAACAGCAACACCTACACTAAGGTTGGTACCATGGCTAAAAAAAAAAATGGCCTGTCCAACTCAACTCATTCCCAACACTATATCATTGTCTACTGAGCTATGTGTCTCCTGTAAGAAGAGCACATCTGTATGTTTAGTGCTGCTCTGCTCAGCCACCATGCCTTGCATGTCTCTATCCTTTTCCTCTATTTATATTTATACTTCCAACCTGCAAACGTTCCACAAAAACAGCAGAAAAGGAAGGAAAAGAAGACGGCGAAACCTTTCCAAGAGGAAAACCCCTTTTGTGTATCACCCATTTTTTTAATTTTGTGCACTTAAAGAATCTTCTTTAGACGAAACCTCTTCTGTTTACTGAGCTCTTCATATCCAGCCATTTATTCTGATCTCCATAACTGAGTTAACGCACCTGTCCACATCTGAGAAGAAAGCTGATATTTCCACAGACTGTCTGCCATACGTTGCACCAAGGAAATCATTAATCTCCTTTAATGGATGACTACTAATCACCTTGTGACGTAATATCAGTAAATTGTGATAGGCTGCCCTCCTCTGACATTTCCTCATCTTCATTCCTAGTGTTTTCACAGTGTGACTCACCTGTTGCAGAGACCTGAGTCTCAGCCTCAGCTGAGAGTCAGGTCTCTGACTGTCTCTCACTGGTTCTGTCTGTCCTCCGTCTCTGCATGCCTCCATGACATGTGCTTCAGCATCACTTAGATTACCCGTCATCTCCATTACTGCTGTTCTGCTCAGTTGTTTCGTGTCCCTTCATGTCAGGCTGCGGTACCTCCCGCTGCCCACTGCGCTGTATGCGGGGTACCGCTCTCAGCAGCGCCTCCAGGCTGCGGCTCCCCTGAACTGCTGCCCACTGTGGGCTCCCTGTGCGGGCAGAATGAGCATTTGTGGCCGACATCGCCACACTCAAAGCATGTCATACTACCGGAACTTGCACAGGGAGTGTAGACACCGTAGTCATATTTGACTCTACATGACACTTGTAGATGTTGTGAGGGATCATTTAAGTACATGCACGCCTGTCTCCGCAGGGAGTTAACAGTCTAGCATCGCCACAGCCCAGACGAACTGTTCTGAACCCACTAGCAAACTCTCCGAAACGACTTAGCTCCCTTTCAACGAGCTCGTTCGGGTTAAACGGACACACTAATACGTGTCGACGGCACAAACAATGGCCAGACGGCTATAGACGGGTTTCCTGTTAACAAACATTACTGGGTGCGTGCGCAGCCAGGGGGCAAAATCGCTGAGCTACCAAAGCGGTTCAACAATGAAAATGTCCAACATTCCAAAGGGGTCACATGCAAAGGCACGTGACCCCTTTGGAAGGTTGGACATTTTCCACCCGTCCTTCTGGCGGTTTGTGCAGCTTATTGCACAACAACTGCGCGTCATCTCTGCTGTATCTGAGCTCTGTATTGGTTAAAATAACTGCGCTGTGGCTGCTTTCTGCCCCCAAGTTGCGCACGCATCCCTGTGATGACGTTGCACGGAAACCCTCCTATAACGCCAGGCCTCTCCCAACCAACAGGTGGACCTACCTAACGCTCCTCTCGGAGAAAAGCCACCACGGCTTTATTCACCCGAGAGCCGTACGTGATGTTCCCATGACTGACCTGTTCTCCTGCAGCCAGGAGAACCTGCTCAGCGGTGTACCACGAGTGAGCCGAGACCCTGACCCCGTGTCTGGTAGACGGGGGAGGGAAACCCTCACCAGGGAGGGACGCCATACTGCACACCATCAAACTGCGACCAGCCACTTCCCAACAACCAGCAATGACGTAAAAGTAAACTCCTCTTACCTTTCCAGGTAGAGAAGAAAAGCGAAGAGCAGTAGAAAAACTGAATGATCCACCCCCTCCCTCTCCCCCCCCAAAAAAAAAGAAAAACGCTCGAGCTCATATACCCAAACTCCCAGCATGCAGTGCCGAGAGAGCGAGAGATAGACAGCGAGAGAGAGGGAGGGAGAGAGAGAGAGAGAGAGAGAGAGAGAGAGAGAGAGAGAGAGATAGTTGGGGGGGGGAGCGAGAGAGAGCGAGAGAGAGCGAGAGATAGAGAGAGGGGGGAGAGAGAGAGAGATAGTTGGGGGGGGCGGAGCGAGAGAGAGCGAGAGATAGAGAGAGGGGGGAGAGAGAGAGAAATAGTTGCGGGGGGGGAGAGCGAGAGAGAGTGAGAGATAGAGGGAGGGAGGGAGAGATAGTTGGGGGGGCGGAGCGAGAGATAGAGAGAGAGAGAGAGAGAGAGAGAGAGAGAGAGAGAGAGAGAGAGAGAGAGAGAGAGAGAGAGAGAGAGAGAGAGAGAGAGAGAGAGAGAGATAGTTGGGTTCAAAAAATAAATCCAAAAATACGTTTATGGAAGAAGAGGGGGAGGAGGAGAAAAGCAAAACAGTGTATGGGGATCAGCTGTGAAAGGGTTGTGTGGAAAGAGAAGTGGATGGAATAAGGAGGTGAGATGCGGGAGAGGGTGAGCAAAAATACAGCAGGAGAGAGAGAGAGAGAGAGACGAGAAATACACTAACAGTTACACCTTTTAACAATAATCCACGAAGTTACTCCGTTATAGATGAACATGTACACAGGAAGATCCAGCTTCCACCACAGAAACCCAGACCGGCTCAAAGCCATGGAGACGGAGAGATAGATAGAGGCAAAGCGAGGGAGGGAGAGAGAGAGAGAGGGGTGAAAAGGAGAGGGGATGGGGAAGATAATGAGTGTGTTATGTTTGAATCATTTGGCGCGACGGACAGACATGTCGGCGTTGTGATGATGACCACGCTCGTGATGTGGATGAAGATAACCAACTACCTGCTGACGGAGGGGGGGGAGATGACGCTGACGTGAGAATGGACAGAGCGCAGGTGAGGAAAGAGATGGAAACGAGAGAGGACAGCGGCAGGACATGCAGGAGAGAGGGAAGAAAGACAGCAGCGAGGGAAGACGTGAGAGAACAATGTGATGAAGAGGGCAAAGAGAAGAGATGAAGTAAAGAAAGGGGAGGAAGGAGAGGAATATGAAGTGGACGAATATTTCAGTTAGGACAGGAAAAAAAGAGTAGGACACAAGGTATAGGAGAGGAAAGAAGGGAAGGGGTGAGAAGAGAGATGAGAGGGGTGAGGAGGAGTGGACAAGTCTGCTGGTCCTGGAAGCACAGTGGTGGCAGGGATAGAGGTGTGGTGGTTATTGTGGTCAGGTGACTCATTACTCCGTCTGGTCACATGACATGGCAAGGCAACACTCACCATCACCTCACCATCACCATCACCTCAACATCACCATCACCATCACCATCACCATCATCCACCTCACGTCTGCATTGCTGTCAGTCATGTGTTGACTTGAGGTCTGTCTACCTCTCCTTCCCTCTGTATACAAGTCGTCCTTCCATTACACTATTAAGTCTCTTGTGGAAACATGCAGGTCTGTGTCGATGTAGACTCTGTGCACGTGTGTGTGTGTGTGTGTGTGTGTGTGTGTGTGTGTGTGTGTATACATGGTTTCTCTACGGCCTGCATCTAGATGCAACATGTGTCTATATGTTTGTGGGGTGTGCCATCAAGTACTCAAGTTATTTGCTCTCTGCCCTCATTCTGTCATCCAAGGACACGGACACACACACACACACACACACACACACACAGAGACACACACAAAAGCATGCACACAACTACTCATGCACATGGACACACACACATCCACACACACACACACACACACACACACACACAAGGCTAACCTGAACAACAAGACAAGGCTGTATGACACATTGACAGGTTAAAGGCAGCCAGCTGTGTGTGCAGAGGACAGAAGTAGAGACAGACAGAAAGAAGGAATGGACACAGAGGACAGAAGTAGAGACAGACAGAAAGAAGGAATGGACACAGAAGACAGAAGTAGAGACAGACAGAAAGAAGGAATGGACACAGAGGACAGAAGTAGAGACAGACAGAAAGAAAGAATGGACACAGAGGACAGAAGTAGAGACAGACAGAAAGAAGGAATGGACATAGGGGACAGAAGTAGAGACAGACAGAAAGAAGGAATGGACACAGAGGACAGAAGTAGAGACAGACAGAAAAGGAATGGACACAGACGACAGAAGTAGAGACAGACAGAAAGAAGGAATGGACACAGATGACAGAAGTAGAGACAGACAGAAAGAAGGAATGGACACAGAGGACAGAAGTAGAGAAAGACAGAAAGAAGGAATGGACACAGAGGACAGATGAAGGGGAAACATCTGTAAAGGAAACAATTTGTTTTGCAGCGGAAGTTAAAACACTGCAAGATTTGCTAAACGTCAGGCACAGGGGACACAGGCTGAATTAGAGTGAGTTTATGGCCGCGCGTGTGTGCGTGTGTGTGCGTGCGTGTGTGTGTGTGTGTGCAGGTTGTGTTACTTTCCGGAGCTGGGCTGCTTCCCGTACAGCGGCTAGCCTTTGTACCTGCCACGTGGCTTGTTTATGTCTTGTACCCCAATTACCGCAATGCCTCAACCCCCCCCCCCTCGTCTTACGCGCTTATTTATCCTCGCGATGTGCCAGTGCCAGCCTCGCTTCTGAGGGAGAGGGGGATCCTTCCGTCCCCATGTTGCGCCGGAGCAATCTCCGAGAGAGACGGAGTGAAGAGAGAGAGAGAGAGAGAGAGCAGGTGAACGGGTTCATCTCGGCTTTTTTCAGCTCTCATGCACACTCTTTCCCTTCATGCACACTCTTTCCCTTCATACACACTCTTTCCCTTCATGCACACTCTTTCCCTTCATGCACACTCTTTCCCTTCATGCACACTCTTTCCCTTCATGCACACTCTTTCCCTTCATACACACTCTTTCCCTCCATACACACTCTTTCCCTCCATGCACACTCTTTTCCTTCATGCACACTCTTTCCCTTCATGCACACTCTTCCTTCATACACACTCTTTCCCTTCATACACACTCTTTCCCTCCATACACACTCTTTCCCTTCATGCACACTCTTTCCCTTCATGCACACTCTTTCCCTTCATGCACACTCTTTCCGTTCATGCACACTCTTTCCGTTCATACACACTCTTTCCCTTCATGCACACTCTTTCCCTCCATACACACTCTTTCCCTCCATACACACTCTTTCCCTTCATGCACACTCTTTCCCTTCATGCACACTCTTTCCCTTCTGAATCTCTCTCTTTGTCTGTCTGATTCTCTCTTTCTCTGTCTCTGCCTGTCTCTCTCTGTCTCTCTGTCTGTCTCTCTCTCCCCTCTATCTCCCCTCTCTGCATCTCTCTCTCTCTCTCTCTCTCCTCTCTCACCCTCTCTCTCTGTCTCTGTCTCTCCGTCTGTCTTTCTCTCTACTATCTCCCCTCTCTGTCTCTCTCCTTTCTCTCCCCCTCTCTGTATATATCCTCTTTCTCCTCTCTCTCTCTCTCTCTCTCTCTCTCTCTCTCTCTCTCTCTCTCTCTCTCTCTCTGTCTCTGTCTCTCTGTCTGTCTCTCTCTCTCTCTCTCCCCTCTCTGTGTCTCTCCTCTCTCTCCCCCTTTCTGTATATCTCCTTTC
>JAJHIY020001894.1:0-12500 GCA_022114975.2 Lampris megalopsis
CACGACACGACGATGTTCGCTCTTCTCCCTCGCTCTCCATATCGCTTTCCTCCTCCTTCTTTTTTTTTACAGCTCCAACAGGTCTCTTCAATCTGAGCCCAATGTTCTGCTCTTCGCTCTCTCCCTCCCTCCCTCTCTCTCTCTTTCCCTCTCTCTCTCCCTCTCTCTCCCTCCCTCCCTCCCTCTCTCTCTCTCTCTCTCTCTTTCCCTCTCTCTCTCTCTCTCTCTCTCCCCCCTCCCTCTCTCTCTCTCTCTCTCTCTCTCTCTCTCTCTCTCCCCCTCCCTCTCTCTCTCTCTCTCTCTCGCTCTCCCCCTCGCCCTCCCTCTCTCCCTCTGTCTCCCTCTCCCTCTCTCCCCCTCCACTCTCTCTCTCTCTCTCTCTCTCTCTCTCTCCCCCTCCCTCTCTCTCTCTCTCTCTCTCCCCCTCTCTCTCTCTCTCTGTCTCTCTCTCCCCCTCTCCCTCTCTCTCTCCTCTCTCTGTCTCTCTCTCTCTCTCTCTCTCTCTCTCTCCCCCTCCCCCCCTCTTTCCCCCTCCCTCTCTCTCTCTCTCTCTCTCTCTCTCTCTCTCTCTCTCTCTCTCTCTCTCTCTCTCTCCCCCTCCCTCTCTTTCTCTCTCCTCTCTCTCTCTCCCCCCCCCTCTCTCTCTCTCTCTCTCTCTCTCTCTCTCTCTCTCTCTCTCTCTCTCCCTCTCTCTCCCCCTCCCTCTCTCTCCCCCTGTTCATTGGACATGGATAAATTCTTCCTCGTGTTCTCCTTGACAAAGAGGCCCTCAGTCACTGACACCACCCGCTTGGGGAACCACCGTGCTCCTGTGATCCTGTCATATCCAAGTATGTCACACGTAGTATTGTCACACACACACACACACACACACACACACACACACACACACACACACACACACACACACACACACACACACCAGTGAGCGTGCTCTCTAGCAAGCTTGAGAGACATGTGTTGGTGTGTGCATGAGTGCCCGCCTGCTGTTTCTCCTTCCTTTCTCCACATCTGCGACGCCACGTCCGCCGCCACCCTCGCATACCGTGTGTGCGTACCAGCAGCGAATCAGCTCGCCCTACACGGACATGTGTGTGCCCGCGCGCTCGCCGGCTGCTCAGATTGGCGAGGACGGGTTCAAGCCCGGTGCACCGCTGTCCCCGGGAACTGTTTCCAAAAAAAACCAGAAGCTGTGCTGCTCGGTGTCAGCAGCCGTCCGCGCGGCTCGCACTTGTTGCGGCGGCGGCGGCGGCTTATGTAAGCGCGGCGGTTTAATCACAATTAGGAAGCTCTCCTTGAACTCACTTGCCCCCTGGCTTGTTTGGAGAGCTAACATTTGCATTGCGAGCGAAGCCTTTAAAATGTAAGAGTGATGCTGCTGCACACGGCGCTGCAGAGGAAACAATAGGGTGGCGCTCCGTCAGCGTCCAACGTCAGCACCGGCTCCCGGGCAGGCGTCCCACAACGCACGTCATGACTCCACTCCCCGGCAGGTGACGCTAGTCTGATCACTTAGCCTGGAGCGTGATGGGACCACGGTAAACTAATATTCATGCAGGAGCAAACGGCTCAGCCCCCCCGCCCCTTTTTCTCCCCAATTGTGCTAGGCTAATTACCCTATTTTCTGAGCCATCCTGATCGCTGCATGCTCCACCCCCCTCTGCTGATCCGGGGAGGGCTGCAGCCTACCACATGCCTCCTCCCATACATGTGGAGTCGCCAGCTGCTTTTTTTCACCTGACAGTGAGGAGTTTCGCCAGGGGGACGTAGCGCATGGGAGGATCACGCTATTCCTCCCCCCAGTTCCCCCTTCCCCCCCGAACAGGTGCCCTGACCGACCAGAGGAGGCGCTAGTGCGGCGACCAGGACACATACCCGCAGACACGGCCAATTGTGCCCGTAGGGACATCCGACCGAGCTGGGGGTAACACGGGGATTCGAACCAGCGATCCCCGTGTTGGTAGGCAACGGAATAGACTGCTACACCACCTGGATGCTGCCAAATGGCTCAACTTGCCCCCTTGTCACAAAACAATATTTCAGTTGTTAACCAGGAATACTTTGTCATTTGACTTCATGCACTTCCCAGCCGATCCAGCGCCAGCTCTCCCAGCCGGACACCCTCGACACACCTCCCCGCACTCCTCACGACGACATCAAGAACACCGCAGCCAACACCAGTTGAGGCCGCCGCCGGACCGCCCTCGGTCTGATCGGACTGGCCGGTCTGCGTGGGCTAGCAGTTAGCTAGCAGTTAGCTTAGCCTGCCCCGCTCTCCCCGCCATCAAACCAAGACAAAACTTCGAGGGCAGACGTGGACAAAGACACTGCACGGACGGTGCTGGGTGAGGCCGCCGCAAATGTGAATTCGCGCCGCCGCCTTCCCACACCGGAAGCGGAAACGTGTTTCAACGACCGGTTGAAAGATGAACGACGACGTGGCCATGAAATCCTCCTCCTAAACAGCACAAGCTGCAGCCTCGCTCCGAGCAGGAAGACAGACAATGGTGAAGTATTTGCTACAGCACTGCCATAGTTCTCTGATGAACCGATGAACTGACTCCACACAGCTCTCCCACTTAAACACCCACGCACCACACACACACACACACACACACACACACACACACACACTGGATAAATACGCTAGACACACATATCAGACATGTACACACCGATGCTCGTCCATCCAAGCACACACACACAGGTTGTGGACTAAATGACTCAGATGGCATTTAGTCTCTCTCTCTCTCTCTCTCTCTCTCTCAATCTCTTCCATTGTCAGGTTTCGCTACCGTGGCAACAGAGTCAAGGATGAGAGGGAGGAACGAGTGGGAGTGGGGGAGGAGTGCGAGGGAGAGAGAGGAGAGCAAGCGGGTGATGGAAAAGGTAAATGAGTGATCAGGGAATCAGAGCCACTGGTCATGTGAGGCGAGGCCTCATTGGCTGCTGTAGCGTGCGAGTGTGTGTGTCTGTGTGTGTGTGTGTGTGTGTCTGTGTGTGTGTGCATGTGTGTGTGCATGTGCTCAAATGTGCTGTTCCAGCAGAGTGAGCCAGAAACGGAGAGAACATGCTGGTACATGACCAAGAACAAATGTGACTCCGATGTACCTCTACGGCTGTGAGTCGGACACATTGCGTGTCTATAAACATGTAATTTGGTCACCCACGGTTACAGCTAAGATCGCCCCCATCTCAGCCCGAGACGAACCGCACCATCAGCGCTGATGGGGACCGACGGGGAGAGTGGGGCGAGTGAACGCTGATGCAGAAAACAGAAAGGGGCAACTGGGTAAGTGCCCAGCGACGGCCCGGCGGCCTGTCCAGGGTGTCTGCCCGCCTGCCGCCCAGCGACTGCTGCCATAGGCTCCAGCATCCCCGCGACAAGTTCTCCTCCTCATTTTCTTGCGTGCAACACTTGCATGACTACACCATACCAACAAAAATCCCAATGCCCCAGTGCAGTGATGGGGGCACTGTGCTGTAGGACACGCCGTCCTTCAGAGGAGACGTTAAACCGAGGTCCTGACTCACTGTGGTCATTCAAGATCCCACGGCACTTATCGCAAAGAGTAGGGGGGTCCCCTGTTGTCCTGGCAAAATTCCCAACCTGGCTCTCTCCATCTGGCCACCTAATCATCCCCCACCCCCATGTAATTGGCTCAAGGATCCCTCCCTCTCCACCCCAAGCTGATGTGTGGTGAGCGTTCTGGCACAAAATGGCTGCTGTGCATCACCCAGGTCGGCGCTACACATTGGTGGAGGCTGAAGCGAGATACCCCCTTCAGTGTGAAGAGGGTAACTCTAGAAAAGCATCTAGAACTAGACTTTAGAGCTAGACTTTAGAGCTAGAGTCTAGACAAGTGTCTAGAAAAGCATCTAGAACTAGACTTTAGAGCTAGACTTTAGAGCTAGAGTCTAGACAAGTGTCTAGAAAAGCATCTAGAACTAGACTTTAGAGCTAGACTTTAGAGCTAGAGTCTAGACAAGTGTCTAGAAAAGCATCTAGAACTAGACTTTAGAGCTAGAGTCTAGAACTAGACTCTAGACAAGTGTCTAGAGTCTAGAACTAGACTTTAGAGCTAGACTTTAGAGCTAGAGTCTAGAACTAGACTCTAGACAAGTGTCTAGAGTCTAGAACTAGACTCTAGACAAGTGTCTAGAAAAGCGCTATATAAATGTAATGGTTATTATTATTATCATTATTGTATTTCCTGTGTGCGCCATTACATTTGAAAACTTGGCGAGAAAGGCCAATGTCACCAGTGTAAAACTGCATACAGGGGAATAACTACAGAATGCTGATAAGCTGAACGGCTGTTGCTGCAAAAACACCAGCGGGAAAACTTATTAAATATGGCATTCTTGATAAAAAAAAAACAAATACGGATTGAATCTTTAAAGGAATTCTCTCAGCTCTTTGCTTTTTAACATCCCCGCCTGTAAATTTGTATAATCATACTGAGAAATCATTCAGTGTTTCTCTACCAAAGGGGAAAAGGATTTCGCACAAATGTGAAATAGATTTGTGTTTTTTAGTCGCAGAAAATAGCCGAAATGATTGCCGCCTCATCAGACATCGTTAAAAGAACGCCATGCGATTAACGGTTTCCCATTTTCTCCACCAGATTAAACCCAGTTCAGGGTCACAGAGGACTGGGGTTTATCTTGGTGTATGCTGTGGAAGGACATCCATTCTTTGCCCCGTGACGGCCCGGCGGCCTGTCCAGGGCGTCTCCCCGCCTGCCGCCCAATGACCGTTGGGATAAGCTCCAGCATCCCCCGCGACCCTGACAGCGGGGTGGTTTGGATAACGGATGGACACTGTGGAAGGAGGGCTGAGAGACATCCCGAGCAAGTCAACAGTCCACCGTGAGGCCAGCAGACACTGACATCCACACTTCCATTCATACCTATGGGACCCTTTCAGAGCCAGTTCACCGGACATCAACGTCTTTGTTCGGCGGGAGAAATCTGTAGCACCAGGAGGAAACCCACACAAACAGGCTTTACCAGATGCCCACGCTGAGCAGAAAATAACCACACAAAAATATCTACAAAAAAAAAACAAAGCAACTCAAAGCAAATAACTTTCCTTCATGGTAATCCTTTAAACTACAGGCTTTTCATTAGACAAGAAGAACCGGGAAACCCATTATAACGGATGTAACTGAGTTATGAAGAGTGGTTACTACTGAGTAAAATGAATATTAGGTGAATATTGAATGTTGTGCTCTCTTTCCTGTGGTTATCTTACTCAGCAGGACATTCAGCGTTCACCTGATAGTCGACTTTAACAGCCAATTACTTTTTATTCCTGCCACAAAAAAACAAAAAACAGATTTAAAATACTTTTTGTACAATGCAATTTGTGACTTTACGCCGTACAGTGTTGGAAAGCGCCTACAGCACTCGTGTATTACTTGGTAGTCATCAGCCATCAGAGTTAATCTGCATCCATTTTACTCCTACATTTTTTCTGCGTAATGAATGTCCTGTAATCTCAAGTGTTACCCATCTCTCGACACCAAAACCGCGAGTGCAAACCTGGAATTTGCATAAGGCGAGCAGATGCGTAATGGAAATACCACGGATGACATGGGGAGGGAGTGTATATGTCATATTCTTAATTAATGAAAAAACATAGTTCAGAGGGGCACGGGGGGGATCTGATGAAATTATTAATTGGAAACGGTGTTGTTGCAAAGTTTAGATGTAAAAATAACACCAGTGACTTGCTGAACATGATTGCACTTTCTCCGTAAAGCGTCCCGAGCTCCACAGGATAGACCGTCGAATCAGCTATTTTAGAGGTAAACTTTTGTAAGCAACTCCAGTGTGAAATTGTCAACTAACGTTAGGTTTACAACCAATGTGGGCTTGTATTGTAGACCTCCCATTCTGGAAATCTGGTGGAAGCTGGTCGCGGTCAAGAGTCTCAAAGAATGGTTCATTTCGTTGTCTCATCCTCATCCTCATCATCATCGGCGGCCACTTGGGGTCGAGTATGACCGTCCTCCCCCTGGGTCCTCCTGGGTCTTCGGGTGGGCATTGAGGCCGATCCTGGAGCTGCATGATGGGAGGACGCCTGCGCATGATGGCTTTTTACATGGAGTGGTCTGCAGCCATCACACAGTCTTTGGAAGGGGGTGGCCAGAGTCCAACGGCATAGAGAACCAAGACGATTGGGGGACCACCCTCTGTTGCAGCCTTCGTCCACCTTCACTGCTGTTGTGACCTGTAGACATCTGCCGCTAGTTCCACCGTTGAGGTCTTTGTTGGATCGCGCTTTGTCTGGAACCTCACCCTTGACCTATCCACCTTGGATGACCCTACCAGGAGCCAAGCTCCGGATGGCGTAGCTCTTGGGCTCATTAGTACATGCAAGCTTCTCCACCACGGCAAGGTGGTGATCCGAGGAGAATAATATGTTGTCTAGGACCGATGGTAAAGAAGGAATGGAAAACCTGGCATTATTTTATGTTTGTAGATGGTGGATGATAATACGGATGAGAACTCACAACTGCCTTACTGGATTTATGTTTGGATAAATGTGAAATGTATATGCACGCATGAAATAATATGTATATGCTGTTCTGGTTATTCATACGTTTTACCTTAAATGTTATGTGGTCGAGAATGTTTTGAGGCTATTTTTGATCAAAATATAGCTGGACTGAATGACTGACTGCCTGAATTATTTAAAAGCAATTTCTTTACAGGAGCCAAAAAAGGTCATGTAGACATGAAGATATCATGATGAAGCCCTGAGGCTTTTTCCTTGTGGTTCATTGTGGTTCATGTTCAGAGCAATGACAGTGGGGCTGGCTTGTGACACTTCTCCAATGTCATTCCATTAAAAAAAAATAAATCTCCCTCTCACCCTGTTTCGGGTGGCGAGTGTCTTCCTCAAGCTCGGATCCTCTACCAGAGCCCTGGGAGGTTGAGGGTTCTGCGCAGTATCATAGCTGTTCCAACCAATCTTCTGCCGACGAGATTATCGAGTATAGATTATGACGAATTGATGACTTAATTGATTATGGCTAATGACTATTGCAAACTGTTCTCTTCCCTAACATGTCTCTTCTCTCTCTCTGAATGACGTCTTCTCCTTTCTCTTTTCTCTGTGTTTGAATGGTGTCATGTGAGTCTCTCTTGCATGCATGTGCGGTCGGTTCTCCTCCCAGGTCTCCGTGGTGATGGTGGTCGCCATTTGGATGCTGCCTGCCCTTCCACTACTCACCTAAGTTTTTCTTAGTACATGATGATGCTGGTCGCGTGGCTTGGGTCCTGGACTGCTCCTTTGTGGACACTGCTTGGGATCCTGTGCATCGTGTTCTTCATAAATTCTATGTCCATTATAATTCTGTTATCCTCTTTCAGTGTTGTATTGTGTAAATTGCGTGAACACAACATCCATTGCACGCTGTCCATCTTGGGAGAGAGATCCCTCCTCTGTTGCTCTCCCTGAGGTTTCTTCCTATTTTTTCTCCCTGTTAAAGGGTTTTTTAGGGAGTTGTTCCTTATCCGATGAGAGGGTCTAAGGACAGGATGTTGTGTTGCTGTTAAGCCCACTGAGGCTAATTTGTAATTTGTGATATTGGGCTACACAAATAGAATTGATTTGATTTGATTTGACTGCACTCTTCTGGACAGAGACCTTAGATGTTGTTCCTGGAATCTGCTGGCACCACTCTCCCAGTCTGGGGGTCACAGCCTCTAGTGCTCCTATTACCACCGGGACTACTGCGGATTTCACCCTCCACATCCGATCTAGTTCTTCCTTCAGCCCTTAGTATTTCTCTTAGTCGCCCAGGATTGCTACATCTATCACTACTGCTGTCTTCTGTTCCTTGTCGACCACCACAATGTCTGGTTGGTTAGCCAGCACCTGCTTGTCAGTCCGGAACTTGAAGTCCCGCAGTATGTAAGCTCTGCATCCTCAACCACTTTTGCCGGTGTCCCCCATTTGGACTTGGGGACTTCCAATCTGTATTCAGTACAGATATTCCTGTACACTAGCCTGCCACTTGGTTAGGCCTTTCAGTGTACGCTTTCCCAGCTAGTATTTTACACCCTGCCACCATGTGCTGGACTGTCTCAGGGGTGTCTCTGCATCTTGGGTCTTCTCTGGCATGGTAGACCCCTGCCTCAACCCATCTGGTGCCGAGTGTCTGTTCTTGTGCTGCGATGATCAGAGCCTCTGTGCCGTCCTTCAGGCCAGCCTTTTCTAGCCACTGGTAGGATTTCTCGATATCAGCCACGTCGTCTATCTGTCTATGGTACATCCCATGGAGGAGCTTAGTCTTCCATGATACCTCTTCTTCTTCTTCCTCCCCATTCTCTGTCTTCTGCTGCCTGAGGTACTCACTCAGCAGTTCGTCCTTGGGGGCCCTCTTTCTGATGTACTCGTGGACGTTGTTGTTTCATCCTGGATAGTGGCTCTAACACTCACTAACCCTCGGCCCCTATCTTTTCGCTTATCGTACAGTCTCAGGCGGCTGGACTTCAGGTGGGACCATCCGTGCATCGCGAGGCGTTTCCACGGCCTGATATCTGCGGCCTTTATCTCCTCCGTTGGCCAGCTTATTATTCCAGCAGGGTATCTGATGACTGGTACAGCATATGTGTTGATGGCTTGGATCTTATTTTTCCCATTGAGCCGGCTCCTCAGGACCTGCCTCCCCCTCTCTGGAGATATTTGGCTGTAGCTGACCTCCTTGTCGCCTCCTCGTGGTTTCCATTTGTCTGTGGAATACCCAGGTAACTGGCCTGTATGTCTGTTGGGGGTGGGAACCACCAGAGACCCAACAGTACGATATTATCACGGTACTTAACTCACGATATGATAGTATCGCAATTTGAAACATTTTGCGATATACTGAGTATTAGGATACATATATTTATGTATTTTCAATTTATACATAAAAGATTGATACTTGGCATCTGTGTATCGATACTTAGTTCTTTGATACATCATGTGGTGCAACCTGGAGGACATCGTCAGTAATGAACCTGGGGTCATCAGGCGTCCCGGGTCTTAACATCAGACACCCTCGCCCGAGCGACCCAGTCGGGGGTGGGGGGGTGATTAAGCCCCGACTTGTGTCCAGGTAGTGCATTACGCCACACGCCACCCTACTTCACCCAGAGCCAACGGGAAACCTGTTCAGCAGCTTCCAGGATTTTCTCAATGGCTCCTCTTCTTTCCAGCCCACAAATCCCCAAGAGTCCTAGCACCCGGTGTAGCGACTCTATATATATATTTTCTAATATTTTGCCCCCCCCCCTTTCAGTGATACTGTTTTTTGATAAAATTGTCATTAAATAAATGAAATAATCATTTAAAAGATGTGGTTTGTGTTTACTCAAGTTCCTTATATGTAATATTACATTTTGTCTAAAGATCTGCAACCAGTCAGTGCGACAAATGTGAATCGGGGAAGGGGGCAAATACTTTTTCATGGCACCGCTACTTCTATCTAACCACACACACACACACACACACACACACACACACACACACACACACACACACACACACATATAATTACATATATAGAGATAGCTATAATATTCCATTACAGTTATCTTTGGGTGGTGCTTATGTTAAATCACGGTTGCTTGTGGCAGACCCAGATTTTTTCATTTATTGTTATTCATATTATTTAAATGGCCCAGAGACTTTATGTCTAATCCAAATGGCTTTGAGCCCCGCAGAGCGATTTTATTCGGCTGGTTATGATACATATTATTCATATCAAATTAGTCATACCACTCTTTCTTTTTTTTCCCCCCCCCGAGTTGTGTTCTCTAACCTTGGGCCAGTGGTCCATATTTATCAGATTCCTTTTCATTAAAACTATTTCTCAGCGTGTCCGGACATGTTGCGCGTCTGCTGAAAATGTTGTATAATTTCGCAACCCATGACTTGGTCCCAAATTGGTCATCTCATTACCGGACGAGAAATCGCAGCGTTGGGCCTAACGGGAAGCGACTGGGAGACGGGAGGAAGCCAAAGCAGGGGGGCAAGCGAACCAAAACCGGGGGTAAATGGGCCCTGGTACGTTGCCGCAACGCGTCAGGGGTGGAGCAGCGCCCCAGTCGCTGCTCCACCCCTTCTGCCAATCCGGGGAGGGCTGCAGACTACCACGGCCAGTTGTGTCTGTGGGGACGCTCAACCAAGCCAGAGTTAACACGGGGATTTGAACCTGCGATCCCCATGTTGGTAGGCAACGGAATAGACCACTACGGCTACCCAGACACCTCCAAAATAATGTGGTTTTACAGTCAAATAATGCACATAGCTAATAAACATTAACTACGCCACAGTAACATCCATCCATCCATCCATTATCCGAACCGCTTATGCCGCTCTCAGGGTGGCGGGGATGCTGGAGCCTGTCCCAGCAGTCATTGGGCGGCAGGCGGGGAGACACCCTGGACAGGCCGGGAGACACCCTGGACAGGCCGGGAGACACCCTGGACAGGCCGGGAGACACCCTGGACAGGCGGGGAGACACCCTGGACAGGCCGGGAGACACCCTGGACAGGCCGCCAGGCCATCACACAGGGCCGAGTCACCTGACCTGCATGTCTTTGGACTGTGGGAGGAAACCGGAGCACCCGCAGGAAACCCACACAGACACGGGGAGAACATGCAAACTCCACACAGAGGACGACTCGGGACGACCCCCCTCCCCCAAGGTTGGACTACCCCGGGGGCTCGAACCCAGGACCTCCTTGCTGTGAGGCGACCGCGCTAACCACTGCGCCACCGAGCCGCCACGATAACAATATCAGCGAAATACATCGTCCATCCTGCGTGAGCGACGGCGAACGAAGCAGGTGTGTTTCACGGGGGATGAAGCTTCGTTCTCGAGCGAACGCTCAGGGTTCCGGCCTTCCTTCAGGGACGGACAGTCTAGTCCCCTCGAGTGTCTCTCCTTTTTTAAAGCATCTGAATGGCTCGGAGGAAATGGGAGAGGGAAGGAAGGTTTTATTGGAACGATCTGATCCAAAGTCAACAGAGACACATTATTCTAGACCAGTGTTTCTCAACCCAGTCCTCAAGGACCCCCTATCCTGCATATTGTCTTTGCAACCCTGAATAGGTACCTGTTGTAGTTATTCAACCAATCAGCAATGAATTTTGTCAGACGTTGCACACCTTGCATAATTAAGTGCTGCGAGATGATTGGTCGAGTAAGTACAAGCAGGGCTACCTATGCAGGGTTACAATGGAAATCTGCAGGATAGGGGGTCCTTGAGGACTGGGTTGAGAAACACTGTTCTAGAGGACGGGGGTCTCCGGAAAACCAAAAATCAAAAATAACAATAACAAAAATTGCATGCACGCACACACACACACACACGTATGCACACAACGTGTGGCAAAATACGATCACGTCCAGTGAAATCTGGGCTGAGTTTCAACATTAAGTCAACATTTAATGACATTTAATGGGCCTTTGCAGCGACGCAGATTGGCATTTGGCGTTGCCCTGGGAGGGAGGGAGGAGCACTTTTCAACCCGCCGCACAAAACAAGGCTTTATTGGGCTCACGGCCACAGCGGCTTTCCTAAAGGAGACACACAAAAGTAATTTGCGTGAAGAAAATCATACCAATTTAGAGCCGACCCTCACGTCAGCCCGTCGCGTGCGAGGCCCTTCCACTTTCCAGCAGCGACTGTTTGTGTGCTTGCTTGTGTGTGTGTGTGTGTGTAGTGTGTGTGCGTGCATGCATTTTCTTGCGCTTTAACGGCGCGACTATACAGCGGTCATTTAACTGCTTCAGCATGCAAATCACACACACGATGGCAAAACGCCACAACGCGATGGTCCGTTGGAGCCTTTACGCTCCCGCCGCCGCCGCCACTAGCACGCTAATGAATACTAACACACACACTAGAACCAACAGCAATTTGAATATCTGCAAAAGCGCCACATTTAATGCAGGATTAGCGTTAGCGACATGTGTTCCACTGCCCGGGACATCAGCATCGAGCGCTGAATAATAAACGCACAACACGTTCGGTTAGCCCACGGCCCAGTGGATGGAGAAGCTTCACACGTCCCTTCACCGCTCTGAAAACCCACTTTCAGATCAAGCAAAACACTGTGGTTAGTGCGGTTGTCTTACAGCCAGAAGGTCGTGGGTTCGAGCCCCGGGGTAGTCCAACCTTGGGGGCTGTCCTCTGTGGGGAGTTTGCATGTTCTCCCCGGGGGCTCCGGTTTCCTCCCACAGTCCAAAGACACGGAGGTCAGCTGAACTGGCCGTACTAAATTGCCCCTAGGTGGGCGTCCGGGTAACGTAGCGGTCTATTCTGTTGCTAACCAACACGGGGATCGCGGGTTCGAATCCTCGTGTTACCGCCGGCTTGGACGGGCGTCCCTGCAGACACAACTGTCGTGTCTGCGGGCGGGAAGCCGGATGTGGGTGTGTGTCTTGGTCGCTGCACTAGCGCCTCCTCTGGTGGGTTGGGTTGCCGCGGAACCG
>JAJHIY020001894.1:17500-45000 GCA_022114975.2 Lampris megalopsis
CCGCTTGGCCAGGTGAGTTATGGCCCCCCCCACACACACACACACACACCCACCCCCCCCCTCAGTTCCGAGTCGTCCATTACTGTGCCTGTCAGCTGAGCGTGCAATCAATACTGCCCTGTGTGACAGTGTGCACATATATGATGGAGGGACATGAGCGGCGAGGAAGAGGAGGGCAGCAAGGGTGAAGATAGGAGGTGCGTGTGTGTGTGTGTGTGTGTGTGTGTCGGGGGAGAACAAGGCTTCCGGGGCAGCGGGGTGAAGGAACCGGGGGAGAGAATATTGACAGGAAAAAATGTTTAGAGGCCGGAGACAAACAGAGAGGAGTAATATATGTATAAATATACAGAGATAGAGCGAGTGTGGGAGAGCGGAAGAGGGAGGAGATGAGGAGTGTGGGAGACGCAGAGCAACGATGGTGTGCGTGTGTGTGTGTGTGTGTGTGTGTGTGTGAGAGGGAGCGTAAGAGAGAGAGGGAGCGGGGCTAGAGAGAGGCTGTGGGTGGAATAGGAGGAGGCTATATATAATGGCACAGGTTCAGGAATAGATCAGAGTGATCCTGTAGTGTGATTGCCTAACACTCCCATTTGCTAACAGCAGCGGCCACCAGCTGATATCAAAGAGGACACACACACACACACACACACACACACACACACACACACGGGAGTATGCTCACACTCACACACAAACACACACACACACACACAGGGGAGTATGCTCACACACACACACACACACACACACACACACACACACACACACACACAAGGGAGTATGCTCACACACACACACACACACACACACACACACACACACACACACACACACAGGGGAGTATGCTCACACACACTCACACACACACACACACACACACACACACACACACACAGGGGCGTATGCTCACACACACACACACACACACACACAGGGGAGTATGCTCACACACATACACACACACACACACACACAGGGGAGTATGCTCACACTCACACACACACACACACACACACACACACACACACACAGGGGAGTATGCTCACACTCAGACACACACACACACACACACACACACACACACACGCTCATAAACACACACACACTCCTAAACGTACACACACACACACACACACACTCATAAACACACACACACACACACACACACACACACACACACACACACGCTCATAAACGCGCGCACACACACATTCGTAAACGTACACACACACACACTCATAAACACACACACACACACACACACATAAACGTACACACACACACTCTCATAAACACACACACACACAAACACACACACACGCTCATAAACGCGCGCACGCATACACACAAATATGGCTCGGCGAGGCAGCAAAGCCACGCACGGGCCGGCAAACCTCATCTCCATGCTACACCGGGCTAGCTCTGCAGCGAAGCGCCGCGCTCGTCTGGCCCGGCTTGATAACGAATGCAAACGCACCCACTCACAATCGCAAACACTCAGACACGACGCGCGGACACGCGCGCGCCTCGGCGCGCTGTAAACACATCTCATGTACATAAGGAGATGCATAACCACTCATAAACACACACACAGACGGGGCCGCACCGTAAACACACCACCCAGAGGACTCCGGAGTGGCCGGCCTCCTTTCTTTGCCAAATACAAACAAACACGTCCCAACTTATCACGCCATGAAGGAGGCCGCTGATTTGAGTTTCCTCTGCAGTCGAGTTGTTCTCCCTCCAGATGACGCCATAGAGAGCCGCCATAACGTCAGATGACGTCATAGAGAGCCGCCATAACGTCATCTGGAGGGAGGACGACGTGAGGCGCGAACAAGGTGTGTTTCTGTGTGTGCGTGCGATATCGCATGTGTGTCTGTACTCGTGAGACATGTGTCCCCCCCCCCTGATTTCGCCCAATTTAGCGGCCAATCGATCCCTATTCTAGTGCAAACACCCACCCTCGTACTGCGTGCGTTCGCCACTTCCGGGACAAGGCGACTCCAGGCCGAACCACTGCTTTTTCCCCCCCACACACCCAGAAACGCAGTCATGTGACGAACACAAGCCGACTCCGCCCCCCTCCCGAAGACAGCGTTGTCAATAATTGCTGCTTCATCGAGTCCGGCCATAGTCGGATCTGACGATACCGGGGACGATACCGGACCCCGGTCCCCAGTGGGCAACTGCATCGACACAAAGCCGATGCTTAGACCGCTACACCACCGCGGACCCTCGTGAGCACGTGTGTCTGAATCCTTTCACCAACACCTTTTTTTTTTAATTTTCCCCCTTTGTCTCCCCAATTGTACCCGGCCAATTACCCCACTCTTCTGAGGCGTCCCGGTCGCTGCTCCACCCCCTCTGCCAATCCACGGAGGGCTGCAGACTACCACATGCCTCCTCCCATACATGTGGAGTCACCAGCCGCTTCTTTTCACCTGACAGTGAGGAGTTTAACCAGGGGGACGTAGCACGTGGGAGGATCACACTATTCCCCCCAGTCCCCCCCCCCAAATAGGCGCCCTGACCGGCAGCAACCAGGACCCATACCCACATCCAGCTTCCCACCCGCAGACACGGCCAATTGTGTCTGTAGGGACGCTCGACCAAGCCGGAGGTAACACAGGGATTCGAACCAGCGATCCCTGTGTTGGTGTGCAATGGAATAGACTGCTACCCAGACCCCCCCTCCCCGTGTGTGTTTGTTTAAAATAGCACCCGGTAAGTTGTTAGAATTCAGCAACATCTTTTACATCGACTGCTGCAAAGACAACTGAGAGGCTCGTTTGTTTTTCTCTTCACAGCAAAGCAACGAGACATGTAAATTTATTTACAAGCCGTAGCTCAAAACACTATCGCAGAAGAAGAAGAGGAGCTATGCAAAATGTCTATTCTTGCATGTGCTGTACACAATCTCTACATTTCCCATGAGATTTTACGCTTGATGGCGGGGGACAAAAACTGCACGGCAAAAACAAGGATTCTAGGGATTCTAGGGATTCTAGGGATCTTAACGCCGATTATTTCCCTCTCCCACAGTCGACAACTTATGCAACCAAAATGAATTTAACGATGGTAACGAAGTTATCTGGTGACGCCTTCACAGTCTGTGTATGTTTGATTGTCCATCCGTCCATCCATTATCCAAGCCGCTAATCCTGCTCTCAGGGCCGCGGGGATGCTGGAGCCTATCCCAGCAGTCATTGGGCGGCAGGTGGGGAGACACCCTGGACAGGCCGCCAGACCATCACAGGGCCCACACACGCGCAGGTCCTGGGTTCGAGCCCCGGGGTAGCCCAACATTGGGGGTTTGCATGTTCTCTCCGTGTCTGCGTGGGTTTCCTCCGGGTGCTCCGGGTTCCTCCCACAGGCCAGACACGTAGGTCAGGCGAATGGGCCGTACTAAAACGTCCCTAGGTGTGAATATGTGTGTGTGGTTGTAGGAATGATTTTGTTATCTAAGGCCCAATTTATACTCCAAATGTCGGCTGGCAGACAGATGTCTCTCGACAATTTGGACGTCACGAGAGACACTTTTTTGTGTCTCCCAGGGCTGTCGTGTACACGACACATTTTCTTATGTCGCAGACTCGCGCACATTATGTCGCTCAGCTGCGATTGGATAGTTGGATTGAAGGGACGAGGCGTTCGAGCGTTGCCATGGTTTTGCTTGAGAGCGCCGTTTACAACACAGCGCGTGACGCGAAACGTTTCCATAGATACCAGGAGACAGTCAGCGACATTGCGACAAGCACAAATGCAACAACTCGAGAGACACTTTTTTGTCTGCCGGGAGACATTTGGAGCATAAATTGGGCTTTAAATGTCCTTATATACGTTATTTTATCTTGTTAGGTTTGGTTATAGTCCTGATCTATCATGACCCACATATGGCCAGAAACTGTGGTGGCAGTAGGGACAAGTTGGGCTGTGTTCACTGAATCTTAGCTGCAAAAATAAGTTAAAAAAAAAATACGAGCCGTTCGCTCGTATGCTGTGGAAAAGCCTGTGCGGCGTAGCTGTCATCTTTGCTCCCAGGCCGGTGCGGTGAGCGGAGACGCCGTGGGGCTCAGGGGGAACAGCGCGGCTGGGGCACGAGAGGAGCGTCTCAGATCTCCACTTCGACACAGAGAGAATTACCGACGATAAAAACCAACTGCCACATTGCGTCTCCTCACCAGACTGTGGAATCCAAGAATAACTGGGAGGGGAGGTCGGCGTGGAGGAGCTCCAGCCCTTCTGACAGGCTCATTTCTGTGCAGCGTGGTGGAGAGGAACACACAGCCAAGGTGATCCCTGGCAGCCATTTTGCCCCGCGTTTAGTGTTCATTTTCCAGGCAATCAAACCCAGTGCTGCCAGGTGCTTGAGGAGAGTGTGTGCGTGCATGTGCGAGTGTGTGTGTTTGTGTGCGTGTGTGTGTGTATACATTTGCACATGCATGCTGGCTGCACGTGCATTAACATGTTCCCCCCTCTCACACTACATGTGTGCAGGGGTGGGACGGTTACCAGTTTTTTCCAGATTTTTTCAGCTGACTTGAAAGACAAAATCTGAGGTCTGGCCGTGTTTTGGTTATTTTAAAAACTCTGATGGGAAGCTCACAGAAGATGACCCCCCCCCCTCATCTGCCAAACATCCATCCATCCATTATTCCACCCGCTTATCCTGCTCTCAGGGTCGCGGGGATGCTGGAGCCTATCCCAGCAGTCATTGGGCGGCAGGCGGGGAAACACCCTGGACAGGCCGCCAGGCCATCACACAGGGCCAACATACACACACACACACACACACACACACACACCTAGGGGCAATTTAGTACGGCCGAGCCACCCGCATACTCGGCCAATTGTGTTGGTAGGGACACCCGACTAAGCCGGAGGTAACGCGGGGATTCGAACCGGCGATCCCCATGTTGGTAGGCAACGGAACAGACCGCCACGCCACCCGGATGCCCGGTAAGCTAACTTTTAATGTTGCTTCATGCACATGAGGACTTGGGAATGGGGGGGATGACCTAGTGTGTCTATCTAACTTGATGACAGGTTGTCAATATCTTTAAGCGGAGACTTTAAACCCTACGTGCTTCCAGACTTGTAAACACAGCAACTGCACGTGCATTTGTCGTGCTGCACTCTCGCTGCACGTGATCCACCCATGCAGTAGGTTTGGTTGCTAATGTCGAATCCGGCGGCTGTAAATTTGTTTATACAAGTAACGTGATTCCTACAAGATGAAGCTGTTGGTATCGTCATCTTTTCATTTATGTAAACTGTGCATTAGGTCGATGCAGTTACTGTATAAAAAACTCACAGCAGATAACAGACTGTGTGTGTGTGTGTTTGTGTGTGTGAGTGTGTTTGTGCGCGCACCCTTAGCATCCGGATGTGGGCCACTTCAGGCAATGATGCAGCACTGATGGCCTTCTGGCCCTGACAACATGGGTGTGAGCCTGAAGTGGCCCACATGTATAGTAGCAAATATGCCAAATCAAATGTGGGCCTTTTTTGGCAAAGACGTGGTGCTCTGGGCAACATGTGATCTGGATGTGACCCTGAAGTGGCCCGTGTGGTAAATGGTGAATATGGCCCAAATATCACAAAACAAATATGGCCCACCTTTGGCAAATATGTGGCACATGCGGCATTGCTATGGCTCGGTTCTGGCCCAGATCTGGCAAACAGGAGCGGACCGCCCAAGCGCCATCACTCCACGCGGTATGTGGGCCGGATGAAAGTGTCGGGTGTGAGACGGGTCCGGGCCACAGCAGTTTTGCAATCCGGGAGGTGTGTGTCTGTGCATAACTGGTTGTGTTGGCATTACATGCGTATTGGCTTTGTTACCATATGGTTGTGTTATCCTTATTTGCACATTTGGTTCATTTGCATATGGTTGTGTCCTTACATGCACATTTTATTTGCCTACATTTGTTTGCTGCGAACATAAGCCGATTGGGTTTACGTACGGCTGTTGTTCTTTTACCACTTGAATGTCAAATCTTTACAGAGGTTAGAACATTTATCTAAAAAAAAGTACACAATGCTTCTGCAAAATTAAATATTTTATACATGTGTGGTTTATTTATTTACAGTGTGAACCGGAGGTCAGATAAAAATATTTGTATGTTTCTATAAAACACCTTTGGTGATATGATTTCCGTGTTTACTGGCACTTTTTAACGATACTGTAACAACACCGAAAACCGTGATATGTGTGGTCACAATAACCGATATATGAATTTTCCTACCGTCCCACCCCTACGTGTGTGTTAGCATATGTGTACGTGCATGTGTGTGAGCTGGATTGTGTGTTTGTGTGTGCATCAGGGCTGTGTGTAAAGTGTGTTTGTGCATAGTGTCGGTGCAACAGGGTTATCAAATCAGTCTCATAAATTCATTAACCATTCATTTTTGATGTCCAGTATTCATAACAGAACCATTCGGGTTGATGGGATAATCAACGTTCGCCGGTTAGAGTACTTCGCTCGGCAGAGGAGGACGGCTTCAGCGAGTCTTGTCACAAAACAGGCAGGACAAAGACTCGCTTCAACGAAAACAATTTATCAGAAAAGCCAATTAAGGGCGTCCGGGTGGCGTGGCGGTCTATTCCGTTGCCTGCCAACACGGGGATCGCCGGTTCGAATCCCCGTGTTCCCTCCAGCTCGGTCGGGCGTCCCTACAGACACAATCAGCAAAGTATGTGGATCCTGGATCGGCCTCGACAGCCAGCCAAAGACCGGCAAGTAGACAACCCAACGGCGAGGACAGCCAGACTCGCTCCGAGTGACCCCCGCTGATGATGGCGTGTGTGTGTATGTGTGTGCGCTGTAACACGCGCCGAGGAAATAGTGCCAAAGGGAACAAAGGGAGGTTAGAGAAACAAGGGAAAGAGAGAGAAGAAAGCAGTTCAGGCGCAATCTACCTGGAAACAATTCTGCAAACAAAGGAGTAGCAAAGAACAAAAGGAGCGTAAACGGCCCGTCTAGCGAACTCCGTGTGGATCAGTGTGCACAACTGAACAGCGAAGGAACTCAAACAGTAGCCCTTTTCCCAAGTAACAAGGGAAGATTCAAAGAAAAATTAACGAGGACTAACAATCGGCCTACGAAACCACTTCTCACGTGAACCACAGGGTGTATCTGGGTCGCAGATGATTTCAACTAACAACACGTTTCTCACGCGAGACAATTAGACCAACTACTAACACTAACTGGGCCCGGCTCCGAGGCCAGACTCGAGCTCGCTCTTCCGCCGCGATCAGAGTCTTGGTCGTCTGATGAACGGCGCAGGGTGCAGGTTTGGGGCCTCGACGGCTGAAAGATCTTCAACGCTCCGTCGGTCGTCGGATGATCTCAAAGGAGTCTAAGTGAAATGAAAGAAATGAAAAGGGATCCGGCCGTCTTCTCTTTCGGTGAGAACTGTGTGGCTCGCAGGGAAAGGTTAACCGGTTATCACGGCTGCTTAGCATATGAACAAGAATAGATTATCTTCTGATAAAACTGTGGCCAGCAGTAATGTCAAGACATGCGGTGCTTTGTTCTTCTGCAGGAAAAGGTATCGCCAGATATGTATCGCCCTCTCTCGCTGTGGCTCCTTGTGCACTGCAAGGAGCCACAGCGAGAGAGGGCGAAAATCAATTCCGCCGCTGTTTTAAGGGTGAAGTTCCATCACCGGATACAGTACTACTGTCTACTACTACTGCTGCTACTTTCAGCTGCTCCTGTTAGGGGGCGCCACAGCGGATCATCCGTTTCCATCTCTTCCTGTCCTCTGCATCTTCCTCTGTCACACCAGCCACCTGCCCGTCCTCCCTCACCACACCCATAAGCCTCCTCTTTGGCCTTCCTCTTTTCCTCTTCCCTGGCAGCTCCATATTCAGCATCCTTCTCCCAATATACCCAGCATCTCTCCTCCACACATGTCCAAGCCATCTCGATCTTGCCTCTCTTGCTTTGTCTCCAAACCGTCCAACCTGAGCTGTCCCTCTAATATACTCGTTCCTAATCCTGTCCTCCTTCGTCACTCCCAATGAAAATCTTATCATCTTCAACTCTGCCACCTCCAGCTCCACCTCCTGTCTTTTTGTCAGTGCCATCGTCTCCAAACCATATAACATAGCTGGTCTCACTACCATCTTGTAAACCTTCCCTTTAACTCTTGCTGGTACCCTTCTGTCACAAATCATCCCTGACACTCTTCTCCACCCACTCCACCCCTGCCTTGCACTCTCTTCTTCACCTCTCCTCTGCACTCCCCGTTACTTTGGAAAAGTCGACCCCAAGTATTTAAACTGATACGCCTTCGTCACCTCCACTCCTTGCACCCTCACCATTCCACTGTCCTCCCTCTCACTCGCGCATATGTACTCCGTCTTGCTCCTACTGACTTTCATTCCTCTTCTCTCCAGTGCATACCTCCACCTCTCCAGGCTCTCCTCCACCTGCACCCTACTCTCACTACAGATCACAATGTCATCCACAAACATCATAGTCCACGGAGACTCCTGCCTGATGTCGTCCGTCAACCTGTTCATCACCATTGCTACAGTACTATGGATACAGTACAGTAACGCGAGACGGTGGGTGGAGGTAACCTGTGAGTTTGAGCAGGGAGTTATGGGTATTGTAGGCTATGGGCAGAGCAGCCCCTACAATAGGCAAGAACCCTCTCACATGAAAATGTACAACAAGCACAGCAGAGTGCAAGTCTAAGTACATCTGAAAGCTACAATACTGAAGACTGTTGTTTCTGTTTAACCTAACCTGACAACACACTAGACTGAAGGCCGTGACCACTGATTTTCAAGATCCTGGAGAGTCTGTAACCATCTGCGCAAAATAGGGCAGGTCACCACTGACAGTCGGCACATGTTATCTTCCGCTGTGCACGGTTTTACGGTTCAAATCACTTGCTGCCTGATCGGGCCTCGACCAGTCAGGGCTGTCACGACTCGTCAGACGTGTTTGATTTTTACAACTGGAATCTTCCAACAAGAAGACAATCCAGGCACTCCAAATATATGAAAAAGGAGACGAGAGGGAAGGAAATATTAAAAAGCCTTTACTATAACGGCCGAGTCATTAAAAAAGCAACACGTTCGACCACTGCAGGTCTTCGTCAGGGCTTCAAAATCAGACGAGACAGGTGAGGCCTCGCCTGTAGACCAGCAACATCCAGTGGGAGGGAATCACATGACTCAAGAGAGGGACATAACTGGTGAAGCAAATTAGAAATAATGAACAAACACGAGATAGTATTACACACAAATATATACATTTACATCATAAACTGCGGTAACCATACGAATGGGTTAAACATGGGCTGTGAGAAAAAGGGAAAGCCCTCAGAAAACATGTGAAGTCAATATCCCCACTGAGACCAGGATACTCTAAAGCATCCAGTCGGTGGATGCAATAAGCTTGCCTTTGGTTAAGTTTCTGTATTCTGTAAACCCCCCGACCAACGGTTTAATGTGCACAATGCCCTTGATACGCAATAAGGAATCATTAGCATTAATCATGATTCCTAATTATTTTTTTTTGGATCCCCCCCCCTTTTTTTTTTCTCTCCAATTGTGCTCGGCCAATTACCCCACTCTTCAAGCCATCTTGGTTGCTGCTCCACACCCTCTGCCGATCTGGGGAGGGCTGCAGACTACCACATGCCTCCTCCGATAAAGGTGGAGTCGCCAACCGCTTCTTTTCACCTGACAGTGAGGAGTTTTGCCAGGGGGACGTAGCACGTGGGAAGATCACACTATCCCCCCCCCCCAACAGGTGCCCCGGCCGAGCAGAGGAGGCGCTAGTGCAGCAACAAGGACAAATACCCACATCTGGCTTCCCACCTGCAGACACGGCCAGTTGTGTCTGTAGGGACGCCCGACCAAGCTGGAGGTAACACGGGGATTCGAACCGGCGATCCCCATGTAGGTTGGCAACGGAATAGACCGCCACGCCACCCGGACACCCGGAAAGTGCATTTCTAAGCAATGGGAACTGTAGACAACTTATCAAAATATGAGAGGGTAGGTTGCCATGCAATGTAACATTTCTTAGTCGACCCTCTAAGAGAGAATTTGATTTTTTCCACTTTAAGGAATGCCATCAGATCAGTCTGCCAAGAGCGTTCCGCCGGAGACAGGCGATTTCCAGTGTAAGAGGATGCATCTACGGGCGATAAGAGACGCAAAGGACAGGACATTGAATGTCTTTTCAGTAAATTCAGGGTAGTTAAGGAGCACTCCAAAAATAGCAATGAGTGGACAGCGTGCAGTATCTGTACCAAGGACTTCTGACGTGGTTTTGAAAAAGTTTTTCCAAAATCCTGTTAATTTTGAACATGACCAGAAGGCATGTGCGAGATGAGAGGGGGTGGAAGCACATCTATTACAGGCCCCACTGGTACAAGCCAAGTATTTCTCTAGTTTAGCTTTGCTTATTCTATGGAGCACTTTAACTTGTATAAGAGTGAGAGGGACAGGAGGCGTTAATTAACCTGTAATTTGGCTTTTTCCCACCAGGGGTCTTGAAACTAGACTCCCAGTTCAACCTCCCACTCGTGTTTGATCTTGGCAAGTTGGAGGAGGGTCAAATCTAAGACCGTAGTTGTGTATCCTAGATGTCAGCCCTGCCAGGTCTTCGGGTTTCTCTAAAATATTCGAGGAGTCCTCGGGGGGGCAAGTGAGGGGAACTTAGTGCAACGATCTTTAACAAAACTGCGACCCTGGAGTTAGCGAAAAAGTTATTTCTAGGCCGCTTATATTTACCGATCAGACTTGCAAAGTCGCCCTTGCACACTTTTTAGCATTTTTCCAAATTATGCAGCGGGTGGAGTTAGGGTCAGACCGGGGGAGCGAAGTTACACTTTAATGACTGACCTTCACAGACGAGCACGGCGGTTTAGACTGCAGTCGCACACTTGCAGAAAAGCTCAGACGTGTCCAGATTCCGGATGTGACAGAGCACTGGAGCGGGATACTCTTCTCCTAAAAACTATTAGACGAGAGCCTGCACACCAGTCCGGCCTTTTCTTGTCACTACATATCATACACATACTGAACAAATCAAACGGATGGTCAGTAGAAGCGGGGCTATTGTCGAAAGTGAAACCCTTTTGAGTCAAGTTTTCCCCGGACCCCCTATTATTCATTTTAGATGCACCCCGACTCTCAGGGACAGGCTCATGCATTCACATCTTCCAGCGGATAAAAAAGGTACCGGGTTGGCCGAACCAGCTGGCACTTTCAAATTCCTGCATTGCCCTCGCTTTGATAATGTTGTACAAGCTCAATGTGTTGATGTCAACACAAACACAACGAAGGGGCTTCGTTAACTGTAACACCACTTTTGTCATACACTACCTCTCTTGTCAATGCGTGGAAGGGTTTTTTTTCCTACATAGGCCGTACAAGAAGACACCCGAGGGACCGCCTCGCGGTTAGCGCAGCGGTCTATTAGGCCCGACTCGGTCGGGAGTCCCTACAGACACAACTGGCTGTGTCTGCGGGTGGGAACCCGGATGTGGGTATGTGTCCTGGTCGCTGCACTAGTGCCTCCTCTGGTCGGTCAGAGCGCCTGTTCGGGGAGGGGGAACTGGAGGGAATAGCGTGGTCCTCCCACGCGCTACGTCCCCCTGGCGAAACTCCTCACGGTCAGGTGAAAAGAAGCAGCCGGTGACTCCACGTGTATCGGAGGAGGCATGTGGTAGTCTGCAGCCCTCCCCGGATCGGCAGAGGGGGTGGAGCAGTGACCGGGACAGCTCGGAAGAGTGGGGTAATTGGCCGGATAAAACTGGGGAGAAAAAAGGGAGGGGGGGGGAGGGAATCAATTGGATCGTGGTAATTGGTTCTCTTCTGTGTGATGTACGGTTCGGGAACTTGCTAACGCATCACAGTGTGCCACTGAAATCCTGACGTCAAGTGTCAGAGCAGCTCCTGGACTGGATCAGCTTGTTCTCCCTGCCCTCGACGCTTTTTGAGAATCGGATTTAGCCTACTTAATAGGCCCCGTTTTAGTTTTTTATTTTCATTGCTCCTCAGAAGGGAGAGAACCACAAAGTCATCCTCACTGCACTTTCGCTTCACATTTCCCATTTTTTTTTGCAACAGCAATAATTAAAAAGAAATGCATCTGACCCAGTGTGCAAGGTTTCTGTGTGCATAATGATTTTTTTTTTTCGGTTAAAAAACACACAAAGAAATTGAACTTGGAGTGCAAAGGCAATTACTCTTCTGCATTTAATAAAATAATAGGTTATGAGCCTTATTATTTTTCCCAGAAATGTTCTACCTCACAGCAACCATGGAAAATAAGTAAAATAAGTTACTAAAAAGCCTTCCTGATTTGGACATTAGTGAAAAGGCGACTATCTTAAATAGACTAGAGACAGAAAGTATGGAAAAGGGTATTTGTAAATCCCGAGAATCATAGCTTTAAATGGATGTCTGTGCATGTATGGTTATGGACGATAACATGTGACCTTCCTCTCTCGGCCCCTGCCGTTGGCCAACCCAGTCCTGAGTAAAGGCCGGTACGCACCCTCTCCCTCTCCGAGACCAGCTCACGGTAACCGGCAGTCTTGCGACTCCGGACTAAACTGGTCGGGGGATCTCGGGAGCTGCAGTGGTCCCCAGAGGCACGATGACTGGGCCCGCCCTGCCATCAGCCAACCCACTCTCCTGCCCTGCCGCCTTGTGGAGAAGTGCAAGAACACAAAGGCTAGGGGAGCACACCCTGAGTGGAAAAGCAAGCTATGGCGGCAAGCTCTGAGGCGGCGTCCAACAGACCGGACCACCGGCTGCCTCCTGCAGCAGGGGGAGATGCCAGGCGTCTCGGGACTACCCCTCGCCACTGGAACCCATCTCCTTTATGTCGAAAACGTGATGTCGGGGAGTAGCGAATTCCCCGTGTCAAGCTAAACATCTCCGATGTGCAGGTCTCCTCCTGCAACCCATGTTCAAGCGAAGCGAGGGTCACCGTGCAGGTATGTGTGCACATACGAATGAGCTCACGTGGGACTTGACAGGCTTTAACAAACTCAAACAACTCATTAGCGCACGTGCGCGCGAGCGCCGTTATGCGAACGTCTGTACGGCCGTGCAGTCGCCCATGTATACATGTCCAGGAGGGCCGGTTGATTAGCAGGCCAAGGGGCCGTCCGACCTCGCTCCCTCCACAAAGCCTGTTGGAGGACCTGAAGGAACTCAACTTCCTGCTGCAAGAGGATAAGATAGAGAGGGGGAACGCAGGAAGGAACGAGGGCGGGAAACAACAAAGGAAGCAGTAATGGAGAGGGGTGCGGGCGAGTAGGGGGTTGAAGTGGGGGATGAGCGGAAGAACGAAGCGGGTTTTAGAGGGAGAAGACTAAGGAGCGCAGTAACAGGATGAGCGGCGGATGCAGGAGGAGGGAAAGGGAGCGAGCGATAAGGAGCTGAGCAAGGAGAGGAAGAAAGGGAGTGCGGTGTGTGGGGGGGGGGCGGGCGGCGGTGAGGTTTGGCGCACTCCCTCTGTTCTGCACTGAAGGAGGAGCAGAAGGAGAAAATAGAGGAATTGAGGATAGACGATGGGAGGAGTGGAGGAGGGGGAGAGGAGCAGCAGAGTCGACCTGGCAGCGTGCAGCGCAGGCAGGCAGGCAAGATGGCTGCAGGGGGACCGAGCGCCCGGCCAAATATGGTCATCAGGACCCGGCGCTGTCCTACTTTCTCTAATGGACTAAATCAGAGCCGGGGTGACGCAGGAAGGCCCGAATATGGTCAGCGGGCAGCAGTGCGGGCATCTGTCTCTTTGATGTCGGGCGCTGGAAGGAGAGACGCGGGATTGGGACCTCATATACAAATGAAGCCCTACAGCCCACACACCAACTCGCAAGCACATAAATAACACCACCTGACCTACATCACTCCCAACTCCCTCTCTCTCGTGGCAGGGCCACTTGACATGCTGACCCCGGCTAGAAGACAGTGATGAGACGTGCCGTTACTATGATGGGGGGGGGGGCAGACAGATAGACAGACAGCCCGGTTACCTTGTTGGTGTGTGTGTGTAAACCCCCCTCACCCCCCCCCCCCAGGGCTGCAGTGAGCCGTGTGAACTCTCGTCAATCTACGAAGGCTACCCTGAGGCGTCCCCGCGGGCTATTTTTCAACGGACTCGAGACGCACGGCGTTACACACAGCACGCGGCCGGGTCAACAACCTTCAACCGCATCCGTGCACGCGGCCGGCAACGAGGAGCCTGCCGACCGACATCATCATCGGGGGGGGGGGGCGGGGGCGTCGTTGCAACCGCCTCCCCCTCTTCCCGGCGTTTGTCCGCGTTCCCTTCGGTGCGGTACAAAGGTCCAGAAAGCTTAATGCCGTGCTCCTGCACGGCGGAAACACTGTAATTATATAACAAATTCTTCCCTGGATGAATCCAACCGCCTAATTGGATTATTTTGTAACAATGTGTTCTCCCTGGCAAGGCTTCTCTCCCCAAAATATGGGGGCGCGCTGATGATAATCACACAAATGAGTTATCTTGGCCGGCGTTGTTGGCATCCCGAAAGCGCGCCGACGCAACAAGCGGCGCGGCTGATTCACCCGCGCGTCGTGCGCATCGGCCGCCCTGCGCGAGCCCCGTGCGTCACCTCTCCTCCGCGGCCGCGGCACGTCCGCTTCTCGGCTTTGGCGGGGCCGTTGGACGAGGCTATTCCATCACGGCTTCCGTAATACAAGCCGGAGACGCCATCTCGTCACGCGCGGTACGTACACGGTTTAATTCAGTCTGGCGGCGGCTAATGCCTCTTATAAAAACTAGGGTGATGTTAAGTGAGACAGGTCTAAATGTGGCGGAGTCGAGTCCCCTTAACGCCGGACCACGCAGACGCCCTGTGTGGAGGAGGTGTCACAGTCCGACTTCATCACCGGACTGAACAAGTCCTAGATGATCCCGTCACAGGACCCTGCAGGCTACAGCACACACACTCCACCACTAAGTACACACACACATATATATATATATATATATATATATATATATATATATATATATATATATGGTGGGTATAGAAATTAAGCACTCCCTTTCAAAACGTTAAGGTCAGACTTCTTCTAGCTTTATCCGCACACTGGGCCTTAAAACAGCCAAGCAAAAAGACAAGGAGGGTCACAGATGCAAAGCACGAGCGTTGTGCGACTCGGTTGCGAACTGAACGACGCGGCACCGTCGTCTGGAGTTTCTAACCGGAAGCCGGTCTGGTGTCGACTGCACACATTCAGCCGAGTAGCGCGAATTACATATTATTACATCACGTCCTGACTGGATGCTTCACGGACGTTGTGAAATAGAGGCTTTTGCATCAGTCCAACAGAGCTGAATCATGAGTTTTTTTTTTGTGTTTTTGTTTTTTTTTGCCCTTTGTTCTCCCCTATCGAATGTTGGCCAATTACCCCACTCTTCCGAGCCGTCGCGGTCGCCGCTCCACCCCCTCTGCCGATCCGGGGAGGGCTGCAGACTACCGCACGCCTCCTCCGATACATGTGGAGTCGCCAGCCGCTTCTTTTCACCTGACAGTGAGGAGTTTCGCCAGGGGGACGTAGCGCGTGGGAGGATCACGCTATTCCCCCTGCCCCCCCCCGACCGACCAGAGAAGGCGCTAGTGCAGCGACAATGACACATATCCACATCTGGCTTCTCAACCGCAGACACGGCCTGTAGGGACTGAGGGTCTGTAGGGTCTGTTGGGGGGGGCTACAGTGTCTGTAGGGACGTCCGACCAAGCCGGAGGTTACACAGGGATTCAAACCGGCGATCCCGTGCCGGTAGACAACGGAATAGACCGCTACGCTACCCGGGCACCCCTGAATCATGTTTTTAGCTAACCAACAACCCAAAAACTGATTTCACCCTGTAGCGCCGCATTACGTAATAACGCCGCATTATGTAACAATGTAATACATTTTCACATCATTATGTAATAACGCCACGTTTTTTTCAAATCAAGACATAAATGTTGGTGGTTTATTATATAAAGCACCAAGTTATTACATTTTCTTCATAAAAAAGTGTAACATCCGCATTTTGTAATAACCGGTGCAATATGTAACAACTTATTACAAAATGCGGATGTTACACTTTTTAATGAAGAAAATGTAATAATTTGGTGCGTTATGTAATAAACCACCAACATTTACGTCTTGATTTGAAAAAAACGTGGCGTTATTACGTAATGATGTGAAAATTTATTACATTATTACATAATGCGGCGTTATTACATAACACGCGGCGTTATTACATAATGCGGCGCTACACATGTAGCGCAATGCGGCGCTACACACCCCCTAGCCCCTAACATTAACCATCAGAACCACGAGCCTGACCTCACCCGGTACCACAACCTTAACACAATCCTCACTCTAACCCCAACCCTAAACCCAAGTCCTAACCCTACAACAGCCCCTCAAACTGTTGGGGACCAGCCAAATGTCACCAGTTAGCATAAAGATCTCCCAGGGTTCCTACAAAGTACACAAACACAAAAACCAGCCCAGAATACGTACATCACCACTATTAGCAAATATAAGTACAGACGTGTACAACATCAACACACGTGCAAACCCCCCCACCCCACTCCCCACCCCAATCAAATCCTCGACAATTGTAAAACAAGCGTCACCTGTTCCTCCCCTGCAGAGAGTTTCCCCCGCCTCCATCGTCTGGTGTGGGTTTGAAACTGCCCCTGCAGTGGGTTTGAAACTGCCCCTGCAGTGGGGCTTAGCTCCGGTACTCTCTGACAGCTGCACTCACAACGAGGCCTGTTGGCGTACAGCGTCGGTTAACATTCAGCGCCGCTTAACAACTCCGCTGTGGCCGCTAAGCCCCATATTAAAGCGCAGATAGCGCGCTGAAATAGTGTTCGGCACGCCACGTTGGGACAGGCACTCGCTTTCATTCGGAGCCCCGCTGAGCGGGAGGCGGGGACGCGGACCTCCCTGATCTGGGGAAAAAAAAGAAGGTCGGAAATACATGAGCAAGCATTATTTGAGAACCAGTTTTATACTTCCGTCCATTATCCACACCGCTTATCCCAGTCGGGGTCGCGGGACGCCGGAGCCCATCCCGGCAGCCATCGGGCGGCAGGCGGGGAGACACCCTGGACAGGCCGCCGGTCCATCACAGGGCCGACACATTCACACGTAGAACGGCCGAGTCATCTGACCTACAAGTCTTTGGACTGTGGCGGGAAAACCCAAGTAGACACAGAGCACGACCCGGGACGACACCCCCAAGTTTGGACTACCCCGGGGCTCGAACCCAGGACCTTCTTGCTGTGAGGCGACCGACTGAGGTCCATCGCATGTAAGTCCTCGGGAACAGCTAAGACACTGCACAGAAACCTCAAACCCCCAGGCCTCCAGTAGGGGACCCGAGCTAGAGGAAGACACACACCACCCGGAAAAGGGCGAGAGGGAGATATAGATTGTGTATACTGTGGAGTTAGAAAACAACGAGACGTGAGACGTGAGAGTAGACGTAGTCGAGATAGTTTACTAGCTCCAACTCTGCATGTCATACGTTCGACAACGACACTGAACTGTGAACCGGAAGCGGAAGTGCATTATCTGACCCCTCACCTCTTCCCTTAAAGCTACACCGTCCTCTTAGGTGAATGTCTCTAGTTATATAGATGTGGGTCACCACAATACATTATATATTATTGTATACATTATATTCCCAATAAATATCAAGATAATATTTCCGCATTTCCCAACAGCAGAGGCAGCCGCTCTGCAACGCCGCGGTGAAAACGGGGTGGACCGACGAAACGACCCAAGCTGACGGGATGAGACGGGGGGACGGGGAGAAATGTGTCGTTTTTAGGGACGTACGCACCATCTCCGAACCGAATTAAACTGCCGGGGTCGGTGGCGGATCACGCAGCCGGATGGAAGAAAGTCACGGCCGGGGGGAGACGGGTGTCAGCGGGGGACGGAGACAGACCTCTGATCCTGCCAGGTGAGCTGTCACACACTCGCGACTCCTGACAGCGCTGAACAATGAAGGCTCACGGCAGTCACACTCCCCGGCAGCCGGGAGGAGAACTGACGGAGTGGAGAGCACACTGCTTGTGTGTGTGTGTGTGTGTGTGTGTGTGTGTGTGTGTGTGTGTGTGTGTGTGTGTGTGTGTGTGTGTGTGTGTGTGTGTACACTATCTTTTCTCCTTGCAATAAATGCCCATAGGAGGACACAACAGATGTGCACTACTGTATACTGTACCCTTTCTGCTCGTGTGTGTGTGTGTCTGTTCTGGCTCAGTGTTTTTGTGCGTATTCACTATACATGCTTTAATTTTGTATGAGTGTGTGTGTGTGTCTGTTTGCGTGCACGAAGGTGTCAAGTGTTCAGAATTCACCAGCGCCGCACTGATGCCTGAGTAGCGTGAATGACACCTCCTGTTGACAGCAGGCTTGGAGCGAGGACGCTAGTCATAACATAACAGCATGAAGGTGGGAGGACGCCACCTCCGAGCGCACGTGCACGGACACACACACACACACGCACACGCGCGTGTTGTGACAAAGTACAACACTGTGTTAATGTCAAATCAAGGTCTTTATTTATACGGGCTGTAATTTCTGACCTCTCGCTCCGTGCTCATTAGTCGGACAGACTCCGCCGGCCTCGGCGCCGCCTTGGGCCCGCGCGCGGGATGTCACATCGCTTCATCAGCGCGGCGGTTACTCCACGCCGACAGCCGCGAGTGTCTTGTTGTGCCATAATTGACTATTTGATTGACGTCCCGTCCACTTATGGCGACCGCCTTTTTGCTATTCCGGGACGGCGTTACAAACGGCGCCTGGCCGCGGGAGGGGGAACCGGGACCCCTGAAAATTTGAACCGACCGGTTTTCGCGGGAGGCCGAAGTGACGCGCTGAGCTCCGTGAGCGTTTAAGGTGGCTTTCCGAGGGCGCGGAGGTCGGCGGGAGGGGTCACGGGAGCTGTTTTGACAGATTTCGGACAGAGGGAACCGAACGCTGCTCGACGGTTGTCGTCGCGGGGCCAGTTAAGAGGCGCTGAGGGACGCAACGTGCAGTGGCGGATCTAGAGATTTTTTTCCTGGGGCGGCAACAGGGGTGGCAAGACTGTGTCCCAGAGGTGGCAGCTGCCACCCCTTGCCAATCCGCGCCTGTGAGGGGGAGGGGGATTTGAAAATCGGCGACTTCTGTTTGAGATGAGTTTGGCGCGGGTCTCATTGACCTTCACCATGCATGTACACAAAATATACTTTAAAAACATATTATCTGATTTATAAATGGGGTGGCAACAGGGGTGGCAAGACTGTGTCCCAGAGGTGGCAGCTGCCACCCCTTGCCACCCCGTAGATCCGCGCCTGGCAACATGGGGCCCGGCAAAGCTCCGCTACTGACACGAGAGACGGGTTCAAATCGGACCCCACGTCCGACTTCGCCCTCTTCACCGGAGCATTTTTTTTACAGCGCCGTCCGAAAAGGGAGGAAAACTAATAAAACGCCAAAGGGACCGCCACTGCCCGCTTAAATATCAGAAGTTAAAATGTCAAATGCCTCTCGAGTGTGACCTTATAAATAAAAGCGAAGGACGAATCAAGTGCCATCTACAGCGCCGAGATCAGCCACCCTATTTAGGGACACCGCCATCCCTGCCCGTCCTTCGCTTATTAATTCACGGACGCTGACAGGAAAAAGACATGGCAGAGCTCAGAGCCTCGCACCGCGGCGTCTCTACCTAGAGGACAAAGCTTTCATTATCCGGCCCTCTCTCCCTCCCTCCCTCTCTCCCTCCCTCTCCGCGACTCATTTCATTTCTCTTTTTCCCCTCTCCCATTTTCCTCCCCGCCCCCCCCCTTTTGCTGTCTCCAGTCAATTCTGCTCAGTTCAAAGGGGTCTTTATTAGCGTGACCAGCCCCGTGGCGATGTGCCAGCCCGCTGAAAAGGAACGCCGTGATGGAATGTTAGAAGCCGCGGGAATCTCGGCTCCGCTACGCACACGCGCGCGTCAGGTGGAGCGGGGCGGCGGGCGCGAGGACGGCGCGTGCGTGACGGCGTGTGCGTGTGGCGCATGTGAAGTCGGAGGACGCGGGCGGGAGATCTGGCACTCGAACGCCCACGAGCGCGTGTTCGCTTGTTCGGCAGAGCCAGTCGTCTTAATGAGAGCGGATGGAGGGGGACACGAGCGCACCTGTCCCCTCACGCCCGCCCGGCCGAGCTTTGACGCAAAGCCTATAGCGTTGTGCTGGCAACGTCGCAGCCTTCGCCCCCGGTCCCCCCGCCCCCCCCCCGGGGGGACAGACCATCTATGTTGTTTTAAAACGGCTTCCAATGAGAGAGTCGCCAGAAGGAGAGATGAAGAGAGTGAGGGAAGCGTTGACGGGGCAGCGGGGCACCTGTCAGAGGGGAGCGGTGAGGAGAGGGGTGGGTTGGACCAGTGATTAGATGGTTTTTCCATTCTTTTTTTGAAAGATTTATTTCTGATTTCTCCCTTTTTTTCTCCCAATTTCTCCGGCAGTCTCGAAGGACACCGCCTCCCCACTTTCGTGACAAGGCGACTCCAGGCCGAACCACTGCTTTTTCCCACCCACCCGGAGACGCAGTCACGTGACGAGCCCAAGCCGACTCCGCCCCCCCTCCACGAAGACGGCGTTGCCAATGATCGCTGCTTCATCGAGTCCGGCCATAGTCGGATCTGACGAGACCGGGGCGCGAACCCCCGGTCCCCAGTGGGCAACTGCATCGACACAAAGCCGATGCTTAGACCGCTGCACCACCGCGGACAGATGGTTTTTCCATTCTACACACGCACGTCGCCGACCTTCAACCTCTTAACGTTTCCATAGGCGGGTCCATCATATGCCGCCAAGCACCCCCCCACCCCCACCCCCAGCCTGGTGTCTTTCTGCACCGCATAACTTGATCCGTTTCCAAATTCTCTTTGAAACGGTGCACACAGCGATGCCGGCTACCGCCTTCAGACAACATACCTCCCACTAGATAATCTTAACTGGCACAGTGAGCACAACTACGTGTGAACACACACACACACGCACACAGACACACAACACGTTCTGATATTCACAGATACACAGAAACCCAGGTGGCCATATCCTCGTGCCGTCTCAAGCCAGCATGTCTGTTAGAAAACCAATCATGTTCTGCACCTGGTGCTGTCAACCGCGCAGCTCCACCTGCAATGCAAAAGTCGCAAATAAATAAAGAAAATCTGCCTCATTTTTCGGCAATTTGCTTATTTCTCGTCCTCCAAAATGCTCCATTTGTCAGATAACAAAAATCACGACTGCCGTTTGAGAGTGTGAGTGGGACGCACTCGGCAGGTTGTTGATACATTAAAGTAAATGGGTCGTGTCTGCGAGGTAATTCTGCGTTCTGAGCCTGCGTTCGTGTGAATTTGGGTGTGTGAGACAGAGAGAGCGAGAGGATAGGAGTAAAAAAAAAAGAAAGCAAGAATTTGATTGACAGACGGTTGAGGGTAGCGAGAGCGAGACGCTACGCCGCATGAATCCGAGCATCCATCGATCAAGGATTTTAGAAGATGAGCACTGATCAACGCTCACAATGACCTCACCGATGATGAAGCAGTACTTTAGAACAGAATCATGTGTCTGTCTGTCCGACTGTCTGTCTGTCTGTCTGTCTATCTATCTATCTACCTGTCTGCCTGCCTGTCTGTCTGTCTGTCTGTCTGTCTATCTATCTACCTGTCTGCCTGTCTGTCTGTCTGTCTGTCTATCTATCTATTTATCTATCTATCTGTCTGCCTGTCTGTCTGTCTGTCTATCTATCTACCTGTCTGCCTGTCTGTCTGTCTGTCTGTCTATCTATCTATCTATTTATCTGTCTGTCTGCCTGTCTGCCTGTCTCTCTATCTATCTATCTATCTATCTATCTATCTATCTATCTATCTATCTATCTATCTATCTGCCTGCCTGTCTGTCTGTCTGTCTGTCTGTCTGTCTGTCTGTCTGTCTGTCTGTCTCTCTATCCATCTATCTATCTACCTGTCTGCCTGTCTGTCTATACAGCATTAAGATTGTCTAAAGCTGGGGGCGTCCGGGTGGCATGGCAGTCTATTCAGTTGCATACAAACACAGGGATCACTGGTTCGATCCCGGTGTGGCCTCCGGCTTGGCCGGGCATCCCTACAGACACAATTGGCCGTGTCTGCGGGTGGGAAGCCGAATGTGGGTATGCATCTTGGTTGTTGCACTAGCGCCTCCTCTGGTCGGTCGGGGTGCCTGTTCGGGGGAGAGGGGAACTGGGGGGAGTAGCGTGATCCTCCCACGCGCTACGTCCCCCTGGTGAAACTCCTCACTGTCAGGTGAAAAGAAGCAGCTGGCGACTCCACATGTATGGGAGGAGGCATGTGGTAGTCTGCAGCCCTCCCCGGATCGGCAGAGGGGGGTGGAGCAGCGACCGGGACGGCTCGGAAGAGCGGGGTAATTGGCCGGGGGGTGGTGGGGGGGTTGGTGGTGGTCTAAAGCTGTTGAATCACATGACTGCAGTACAGGCAAGCTTGTGTAACCTTGCAGATTGTATAGTCTTGCTCACGATGAAGGAAACCGTGCAGTAACGGGGGCGGAGGGGGGGGTTTTCCATGCGGTGATTGATTTGGATTTCGTTATTAAAAACCGCGGACCCCAGAAACGTCACTCCTCTGAAAATGTATAAACCAACAAAAGTTAGCACCTTCGCAAGTCAACGGCGGCTCTGTCAGTTACCCCGGGGACGTAAATACTGCGCGACTCCCCGTCGAGTGTCAAATTGCACGGGGGCGGCGTGTCCGGCGCTGCACTAACGGTGATGAGAGACGACGCACCGGAGCCTCCGCCTGCAGCCGTGCCCCTGCACCCCACCTCCTGCCCGTCTCTCAGCGCGCCTCCGTCAACGTGCTCGTGCGTCCCAACACGCCAACCGCCGTAATCGCTTCCACACCGCAAAGCGAGAGAGACGGACGGACAGACAGACGGGGGGTAGTATCATTAGCTTGACATTGCACTCGGCGAGTGGAGGCAGTGCCTGGTAGGGAAAGGGGTGACAGATAGGTAAGAGAGAGACGGGGGAAAAAAGCCGTCTGAAAGACAGGAAGAGAATGAGAACAAGGCCAGGGAGACGGCGCGATAGCAACAGACGGGGGCCGCGGTGTCGAAAACGAGGAGAAGAGGGGGGAGAGGGGATAGGGAAGAGGCAGCAGCCAGCACGGACGGAGATGGGCAGACAGGCGGTGAGGAAAAACGAGCTGGGGGGGGGGGAGGAGGAGGAGAGTCAGACAATGAAAACCAACAGCCTTTCATTTTTCAGTAAGACGCAGAGGCGAAAGAAGGGAGGAAAAAAAAGAGAGAATTCCTTCATGGCTAAGGAACGAAAAGGGCGATAGATAGAACATGGCCGGAGGACACGACTATATTCATACTCTGCTGTGCTATTATTTATTTATCTCTCTCTCTCTCGCTCTCTCTCTCGCTCTCTGACAGGCTTGACATTTCATAACGGGTGGATCTTTGTTCCTCTCCGTGATGAAGAGATGGAAATTGGGAGGAGGACATCACCGCGGGGGGCACACGAAGACCGCGGAGGGCCAATCGCAACCGGCGCTAACCCCCTTCAACTAGCCGTCCCTTCTGCCAACAACTCCATCCACACACCCCCCCCCATCCCCCTATCTCCTCTGCCTTCTTCCATCACCCCCCCCCCCATTGTTATTTTCGTCTCGCGTACGTTAGGGCTGCGGTGATTCACCAGGCTTATTGGTTAAGATACAGCTGCATCGATTCAGGCAGCTCATGTCGGGCAAAAGTCGGGGGGGTGGGGGGCGTAGGAGAATCAATGTGGGCTTCACTGTATCCGTAAAGCCCAGGATGACACTTGCCTCTTCTGTTTTTGAGCATCTAGTAATGGCTGCTCCTTTCACATTGTGTGCTCCTCTCGTGCTTTCTCCTGGTATCTCCCTCAGCATGCCCGTCGCTCTCACCGCCTGTCGTCATGCGACTGACCCCCGTCCCTCGTTCAAATAGCATCCCTCTCCCCAACCGCCAGTATACCTACAAACTACTACTACTACTACTACTTTCGGCTGCTCCTGTCATCTCTTCCTGTCCTCTGCGTCTTCCTCTGTCACACCAGCCACCAGCATGTCCTCCCTCACCACCTCCATAAACCTCCTCTTTGGCCTTCCTCTTCTCCTCTTCCCTGGCAGCTCCATATTCAGCATCCTTCTCCCAATATACCCAGCATCTCTCCTCCACACATGTCCAAGCCATCTCCATCTTGCCTCTCTTGCTTTGTCTCCAAACCGTCCAACCTGAGCGGTCCCTCTAATATAGTCGTTCCTAATCCTGTCCTTCTTCGTCACTCCCAATGAAAATCTTAGCATCTTCAACTCTGCCACCTCCAGCTCCGCCTCCTGTCTTTTCGTCAGTGCCACTGTCTCCAAACCATACAACATAGCTGGTCTCACAACCATCTTGTAAACCCTCCCTTTAACTCTTGCTGGTACCCTTCTGTCGCAAATCACTCCCGACACTCTTCTCCACCGCAGGTAAACCACCCAGCCGGTATACCTACAAACACTTGCAGATTATAAGTCTGGTCGAACTTTGGGTTTCATAACAGTTGTACCGATTTTCACGTTTCACGACCAACAAATGCGATTTCAAACAGCATCCTTGTCTCCCTCTCCCCTTACTGGATTGAGTGGATGTCTACTTTTTAGGATTTCTTCTTGCAACCAGTCACAAAGCTACTGCGTTAGCAGAACTAACATGGAACTGTTTGCACAGTCGCATCGAACTGTTTTGAATCCCAGACAGCATCCGGATGTGGGCCACTTCAGGCAATGATGCAGCACTGACAGCCTTCTTCTGGCCCTGACAAAACGGATGTGAGCCTGAAGTGGCCCACATATATAACAGCAAATATGGCCCAAATATACCAAATCAGATGTGGGCCTTTTTTGGCAAAGATGCGGTGCTCTCAGCAACATGTAATCTGGATGTGACCCTGACGTGGCCCGTGTGGTAAATGGTGAATATGGCCCAAATATCACAAAACAAATATGGGCCACCTTTGGCAAATATGTGGCACATGCGGCATTGCTATGGCTTGGTTCTGGCCCAGATCTGGCAAACAGGAGCGGACCACCCAAGTGCCATCATTCCACGCGGTATGTGGGCCGGATGAAAGTGTCGGGTGTGGGACGGGTCCGGGCCACAGCAGTTTTGCTATCTGGGATTGCATCATATTGCACTGCATTGTTTTGGATGGAGGAAGAACTGAATCAAATCATATCAACCTTTTGGCTTCTTAAAATGCATATAAACGCATCGGCTCGTTGGTTGCATACCGAGATCCAAATTGCATTGGTTTCAAAGGGTGAGATGCACACATAAGAAGGTTTTGTGCGGATGCTACAAAACCTGCATACGTGTGCATCTCACCCTTTGAAACCAATTAAATTTGTGTGCCCCATTTCCTATGGAGACGTCAATCACGGTTTATAAAAAGTAAATTTGAGGTGCGAATGGGCCTTGCACCATGGAAAATTTCCCCACCCTTATGCAGACTTTGGAGACGGAGTGAAATCACAGATTTGATGGAAAAGTAGTGAAATGAGGCAAAATATTCAAATGGCTTTTTCACTCTCTATTCGTGTAGAATGACGAGAGTAAGGACTCGGATAAAACCTTCATCCAGACGAAAAGGTAATTTGTGTTGCTCAGTCTCTGAAGTGCGGGACAGGCTGACGGACGACATCAGGCAGGAGTCTCCGTGGACTATGATGTTCATGGATGACATTGTGATCTGCAGCAAGAGTAGGGTGCAGGTGGAGGAGAGCCTGGAGAGGTGGAGGTATGCACTGGAGAGAAGAGGAATGAAAGTCAGTAGGAGCAAGACGGAATACCTATGCGTGAATGAGAGGGAGGACGGTGGAATGGTGAGGACACAAGGAGTAGAGGTGATGAAGGCATATGACTTTAAATACTTGGGGTCAACTGTCCAAAGTAACGGGGAGTGCAGAAGAGAGGTGAAGAAGAGATGCAGGCAGGGTGGAGTAGATGGAGAAGAGTGTCAGGAGTGATTTGCAACAGAAGGACACCAGCAAGAGTTAAAGGGAAGGTTTACAAGACGGTAGTGAGACCAGCTATGTTATATGGTTTGGAGACAGTGGCACTGAGGAAAAGACAGGAGGTGGAGCTGGAGGTGGCAGAGTTGAAGATGCTAAAATTTTCATTGGGAGTGACGAAGAAGGACAGGATTAGGAACGAGTATATTAGAGGGACCGCTCATGTTGGACGGTTTGGAGACAAAGCAAGAGAGGCAAGATGGAGATGGTTTGGACATGTGTGGAGGAGAGATGCTGGGTATACTGGGAGAAGGATGCTGAATATGGAGCTGCCAGGGCAGAGGAGAAGAAGAAGGCCAAAGAGGAGGTTTGTGGATGTGGTGAGGGAGGACATGCAGGTGGCTGGTGTGACAGAGGAAGATGCAGAGGACAGGAAGAGATGGAAAGGGATGAGCAGCTGAAAGTAGTAGTAGTAGTAGTAGACGAGAGTAAGGGTTCAGATAAAGCCTCCATCCGGATGAGAAGGTAATTTGTGTTGTTCGGTCTCTGAAGAGCAAGATGGTTTTTCACTTCCAGACAAAATGACATGATAGTTTGGTTATCTGTGTGAATTCCAAGGTTTCAGTGATTAGAGGAAACTGTCATAAAAGGGCGTGTACAGGAGATACACATGACAAACGTTGTGGTCGTTCAGTAGTGCAATGTGGACTGCTTAAAGGTCACTGGCAGTGCCTGGATGAGACTGGTGGTATGACGCAATACGCTCCCACAAAAAAAAATAATAAAATGGTGCACTACATTTTTTTTTTTTGTGTGCATGTGGTTTGAAGAGGAACAAAAGGACTACTACTTCAGCCTGAAAGGAAAATGGATGACCCAGACTCCGGCCGAACCCACATGCAGCCGAGTGCTGCCGCGATTCAGACGTGTTCAGATGTGCTACGTCGAATGTAAAGCAAATGGTAAGACGACACTTGTCTTTTAGTGCCTTCGATGTCGAGCCGATTCTACCACGTACTTTTTTTTAAAAATCTTTTAATCACGATATAACGTACCATGCAACATAACACAGAGAGAGGACACGGTGCATGTGTCGTTTGCCTGGGATGTTCATAAGTAGACGCTCACCCACAGTCGAACCCTGCTTCCGCTCAGCCACTCATCATCCTCTCAAAAGAAAAGGAAAAAAGGGGGGAGAGGGAAAGGGGAAAGTAAATGAAAATAAAACAAAATTGCACTACTGAAAATAAAAATGAAACAAAATTGCACTACTGAAAATAAAACTGCTGGGACAGGCTCCAGAATCCATCCATCCATCCATCCATTACCCAAGCTGCTTATCCCAATCGGGGTCGTGGGGTCGCTGGAGCCTATCCCAGCAGTCATTAGGCGGCAGGCGGGGGAGACACC
>JAJHIY020001894.1:50000-54140 GCA_022114975.2 Lampris megalopsis
ACTCAGCAGAGTCCAGATCTCCACCAGGCGTACCTCCCTTTCTCCGGTGCTCGGACTTGGTGGCAAACCAACCCTTTTTTCGCCTACCGGGAGAAGCGGCCCTTATTAAAAGACTTCAGACGTGTTTTACCGTTGCGGCTTTCGTGATGTAAAATGAATGAAGGCGAATGACTTTCATTCATTCTAAAGCAATAAAAAAATAGCTCAGCCATGGGACACGTTTTATTGTAGATAGAGATGATTTCCAGCTGTGACTGTGATTAATTCTACTCTTGAAATTGTATTGTTATGTTGGAGTTTTAACATCAGAGTCTATGGTACTTCTGTGTCTAATCCCCCTCATGTCAGTTAAACAGATATGGCGGCGACGTGAATAAAGCAAATTATTGTTGGTTCATCCAGTGATCCTCCAGTTCTCCTGTGTTGAGATCAGCAGTGAATGATTTGCGAAATACGACTGACATCTTGTTTACTTTCAACATTCATATCTGAATAATGGGCACTGTCAGGGGTGTGGCACAAAATTCTGGGCCCTATACATAAGCAGTCTCTGTGGGCCTCTTTCCTCTTTTGTCTCTCACGCATCACTTTTTTGAGTTCTAGCATACTGTATATTATTTACAATCACAGTACATTAATCTATTTCAACCTGACCTTAACCTAACTTAACTATCTGGCAGTGATTGAAAAAAATGTACCTGTGTTCAGGTAGTAGGAGTTAAGAGTTAGCTAGCTAGCTGCTACCTAGCTGTGGTAATAGGAGTTAGCTAGCCACCTTTCTTTTGGAAGAAATTACTCAGCAGTTGTTTTCCCTCGTTTTGCCTTCTCCCCCTTTCCTTTCTTCCTCCTAGAACCCAGGTTTTGCTTTCTTTGGGAAAGACATGACTCTGTGCTTTTGCTTGTATCAGCGGTCACCAGGGGCGTCGCCACGTGGGGGCCAGGGGGGCACGGCCCCCATTGGTCAGAGCACAGCCCCCCCCCGTTGGCCCCCCGCCCCCCCTTCCCCTGTCCCGAGTGGGTAAACAAAAAACAAACAAAACAAAAAAACGCCTGCACAGAAACAGTCAAATGGAAGCTGAAATACATGCATTATTATTATTATTATTATTATTATTATCCTATTATTATTAAGTCTTGTCCTTTGCCACTAAAGTTATGAGCCCAATGGGCTCATATTTGTGTAAATCCAAGTGTAAAAGCAAGCATGGCAAGTCCAAGTGATGTAGTTTATTTAGTTGTGTGTGTTCAAGATATGGAAATGTTGGCTTCATTGTGTACATTTTCCCCTCATGCAATTGAAATTGCGATTGAAATACTAAATGACATTTCTGTCTTCGGTCTTTACACTTTACAACACTTAAACCATACCCATTGCATGAACACCCGTGCATGGGACATGTAGATTAGATGAATGATACCATTCCACACCCTTTGGCTATACACAATCCATGGCATTGTTAAAAGGGCTATCATCATCTTCCAAAGTAGTTTTGACAAGTGCCACCCTAATTAAATGGCTGGCCCAGCTGCCCCTCCCCCAGTAAAAAAGTCCTGGCTACGCCCCTGGCAGTCACTCGCGACAGGACTAGATGAGCTGCATTGAGAGACGCTGTGAGGGGCGGACTAAACCATTTTGCACCTTTTGTAAGGGGTGAGAAGGGCCTCAGAGAGGGGTGAGAGGGGCCTCAGAGAGCCTCCGCTATTTTCTTTAAGTCCCTCAACCGATGTATCGATCCAATTTTAAATGAAGTTATGACACTAATTAATTAGTTAGAAATAAAAATTTGCAAACCAAAACAAACTTTTAATTCCAGGCTTCACGAGATCCCCCCCCCCCGTTCTGGGGCCTGGTAGGTCCCCCCCCCCACCACCACCACTACGATGCCGCTGCAGCGACAGAGAGCACGCAGCGTTGGTCGCGTGAGCTGGGCAGCGTTTCCCAACCCAGTCCTCAAGGACCCCCTGTCCTGCAGATTTTCATAGTAGCCCCTGCATAGGTAGCCCCGCTTGTACTTCCTCAACCAATCGTCTCACAGCACTTAATTATGCAAGGTGTGCAACGGCTGACATACTTCATTGCTGATTGGCTGAATAACTACAAACAGGTACCTATTCGGGGTTGCAAAGAAAAGCTGCAGGGCAGGGGGTCCTTGAGGACAGGGGGTCCTTGAGGACTGCGTTGGGAAACGCTGATAGAGAGTGAATGGAGCGAGGGAGGCGCGACGGCGAGAACAAGCGTTTTCTGAAGGTTTGTAATCAACACAACCACGACAGGTTCTTCATCATACAGCCATAACTGTGCACAAACACGCTGAGCTGAGAGGCCCAATAGTTGGCGAGATTAGATACACACACACACACACACACACACACACACACACACACATACACACACACACGCGTAACCAAATGCATAATCCCCCCCGGCCTTCCGCCTGGCAGAGATAACAAACAAGTTTCCACAGTTAATGTAGTGCTCGCCAGTCACTCGTGCAATTTCAACAAATTCCAAAAAAGGAAAAAGAAAAGAAGAAGAAGTAGAGCAACGACAGTATCAGTCCACCGCCTTCAGTTCAGTAGGAAAAGTGTGCAAACCAACCTGGAGCTGAAGGTCCGCCTCACTTGAGAGACTCGTGGCAGCCTCCTCTCGTTAATTTGGTCCACTTGGGGGGGGGAAACGTGTAAGACAGCACGAACTAGCTCTCGTCAGTAGCTGCGAACGCGTCGGCCATTGCGCTTAAGTTCGCTCGCGACCAGCGGAAGGCTCAAGCTCAGAATTGATGACGACACAATGTATCGGGCGGGCTGGCGCCGACACATAGTGCAGCGTGCATGGATAAGTAGACACGTTGGCGCTTGGCTAACGGGTCGGACCCTTTAGTCGACTGGTTAACGTCGTCGCTTGCGGAGCGGGAGACACGGGTTCGCGTCCCAGCTGTGGCGGTTCCCGGGCTGCCCCCCCCCCAATTCGCTACAATAGCGCGGCCCCTGGGGCGGTCTGTCACAACACATCGAAGTTTGATTGGCTGATGATACGGTCACTCAAAAGTTGTCATCAATTTGCGGCTTCAATGAAAGCAGTGGCGCCCCCAAGGGGTGGCCAGGGGTGGCCACGGCCACCCAGACACGAGTCGCATATGCATAATATGCTTCTATCTGATATTTTACATTAGGTGCTGTTCATTTACATCAATAATGTATATTTTTCTTAACTCTCATATTGACGGTTTTCAACTAGCCTATACAGTATACTACAACAGCATCATAGAATTCCCGAAGTTCAGTCATGGCTTTTGGTTTTGGTGTGCCACCCCAAGATTTTCAGTGGCCCTATTTGGCCCCCCCCCCTATGAAAAATTTCTGGGGGCGCCACTGAATGAAAGGCCAGCAGGAACAGCAGTGCTGGTCCAAGGAGCTGTGACGCATTCAGGTGACATAGGACATCCCTGCTCCACCCCCCGCAAGAAAACGAGTAATTCTATTCAGACGCATTTCAGGCACACTTCAATTTAACTATGATAAACAAATTAGGATTTTGAGTTTGACAGGGCCAGCAGAGAAGGCCGAGATGGCCCTGACAGCCCACCGCCGTTCATTTACCACTCCTCGTCGCTCTCCCCTATCAATATCTCTCTCTCTCTGTTTTTCATGCTCTCCAGCTCTCTCTCCATCTCTCTCTCCCCCGTAACCCAGACTGTCGCTCTCTCTTTCCAGCTTGCTATTTTGCACAATATGTCTCAGTGTGACTTATTTCTCTCTTAACTCCCCTAAGCCTGTTCCCCAAGACATGTGTGCATCCATCCCTACACACACACACACACACACACACACACACACACACACACACACACACACACACACACACACAGATTGGGGATGTGCTGACATCAGGATATTCTTCCTTCCGCATGAGCCCCCTCATCTAAGCTTGGGGGTCAATACAGTGCACATAGCATCCACATATCAGCACCAGCTCTAAGGGCGTGATTCCTCTCAAATGCACAATTACACAAGTACAATTACACACTGGTGTACACACACACACACAGACACACACACACACACACGCCTAAATGCCTTCTCCAATGGTAGATGTCTTTAATTATTTCCCACCCACCTTCCCAACATCGTCGTGTCGTG
>JAJHIY020001889.1:0-15000 GCA_022114975.2 Lampris megalopsis
ACTGATGACATCATCACACGCTGTACTGATGACATCATCACACGCTGTACTGATGACATCATCACACGCTGTACTGATGACATCATCACACGCTGTACTGATGGCATCATCACACACTGTGTCGTCTGTTTCCACCCGTTGTATTTGTTTTCCATGTTTACCGATAGACTAGTTTGTGTTGCGTTTGTGTGTGTGTGGATTGTAATGCTCAACACAAACGCTACAAGGCCTCGTGAGGGCGGCTAAAGGAGAATGCTAAAAGTTGTAGAAGAAATTAAAATTGAATCCAGCTTCTGAGAAATGTCCCCGTGGAGCGCAGCGTGAACGTCCACGAGTTTGACGTGTTTCAGAACGAAGCGGATTTAGTGGGGGGGGTGGGAGGGGGGGTTGACTGACAGCCAATCACGGCTGGGCATTTTTAGAAGAACGTGGATGTCGGTATGCTGTTGGCCAGTTTTAGCTTGGTGGTAGGAGATCACTGGTCTTCTCTCGGCGCCCCATTCAGAGGACGTTTTGTTAGGGTGCAGCCGCAGACGGGTGGTGTTGTTGTGTTCGTCAGGAAGAGAGAAGAGCGGCTCTTCCCGACAGAAACGACACGGGTTTTTTGTGTATTTCTGGGAAACGTTGTGTTGAGTGGCTGCAGATTAAGTGCAGATAAAACGGGTAACGAATGAAAATCCAGTTCCATGTCCCGGGCCCTGCAGGATGACCGGCGTCCCTCTCATGGACACCTGTCCCTTATCTGGTGAGCCCATAACTCATGAAAATGTAGAAAATAGATTCAATAGAATAAGAAAGAGAGATGGATGGATAGAGAGAGAGAGAGTGAGAGATGAGGGTGAAGAGGCCTTGACTTTTAAAATCTCCTTTATCAAAACACCAAGAAGGATGCACCAGAAACCAAAACAGCTCCACCAAACACAGGTCCGTGTAGCACATAAGACAGACAGAAAGACGAGGGGGGGGTGGAGAAAGGAGTAGAAGATAAGGGAAAGCAAAGAGCGATGGTAGAAAAAAGCCAAAGATGGGAAAAAGGGGAAAGGGCAGATGTATGGAGAGGATAAAGAGAGGGTATAGACAGCTATGAGCAGAGGAGGAGGAGGAGGGACAGAGAAAGACAAGGGAGTGGTGGAGAGAGATGAAGAGGTGGAGAGAGAAAGATGAAAGGTGGAGGTGGAGAGATGGAGAGAAGTGGAGACAGGTAGCGAGAGATGAGAGAGAGGTGGAGAGATGGAGACAGAAGGTGGAGAAAGCGATGAAGAGGGGGAGAGAGAAATTGAGAGTGAGGTGGAGAGAACGAGTTAGAAACAGAGATGGCGAGAGATGGAGATAGGTGGAGAGAGAGAGGACCAGGGGGATGGAGAGAGGTGAGGAGGTGACGAGAGAGATGGAGAGAAAGAGGTGAAGAGAGATGGAGAGAGGTGGAGTGAGGTGGAGCGAGATAGAGGTGAAGAGAGAGGTAGAGCGAGGTGGAAAGAGATAGAGGTGGAGCGAGGTGGAGAGAGATAGAGGTGAAGAGAGATGGAGAGAGGTGGAGCGAGGTGGAGAGAGATAGAGGTGAAGAGAGAGGTAGAGAGGTGGAGAGAGAGAGGTGAAGAGAGGTGGAGCGATAGAGGTGAAGAGAGAGGTGGAGCGAGGTGGAGAGAGATAGAGGTGGAGCGAGGTGGAGAGAGGTGAAGAGAGAGGTGGAACGAGGTGGAGAGAGATAGAGGTGGAGCGAGGTGGAAAGAGGTGGAGCGAGGTGGAGAGAGATAGAGGTGGAGAGAGGTGGAGAGAGATAGAGGTGAAGAGAGAGGTAGAGAGAGAGGTGGAGCGAGGTGGAGAGAGAGAGGTGGAGAGAGATAGAGGTGGAGCGAGGTGGAGAGAGAGAGGTGGAGCGAGGTGGAGGGAGATAGAGGTGAAGAGAGAGGTGGAGGGGTTGGCTGGTTAAAGGTCAGTTTTAAATTGACTCTTGGGGAGCTGGCTCCATGAAAAGACTTGGACGATGAAATGAGAGAAAACGATACTTCACTTTGAATGAATCCCTCTAACCGGCCCTTCATCCCCCCTCCTCTTCCTCTGTTTCATTCACCCAGTCTCTCTCTCTCTCTCTTCATCTCTCCTTCATCTGCTCTTTCTCCTCCTGTCTCCCTATGTGGTCGTAACCTTCTGCGTCACTCGTTTGCTCTTTGCTCTTTCCACATATCTATCACTCTGGTCTCATCCTTTCTTCTGTATTGCTTTTCCCTTTCTCTCGTCCTTTGCCTCTCGCTCTATCAATCTCCTTTTGCCATGTCTCTCTTTCATTCCATCTTTTTTTGGCCATTGCTCTGTCATTTATCAGCTCTCCTTCATCATCTCTCTGTCCGTCTCTGTTTGTCCAGCTGGAAGACCAGACAGAAAGTGACGGGGTACCAGTGTCCAGGTCACAGCTGGGGACCAGGCTATTAACTGGGTTGAAATGATATAAGTCACGGGTGACATGTGCAGGGTTTACTGTGAAGTGCAGTTATAAAGAGGTGATCTGCTGATGAATCGGGATTTAAGAGTCCTGTTTGATAAGCAGTCACGTTACCTGATGGTTTGGAGGTTTTTGAACACTATGTTTATGTTCAAGCATAGATTTCAATATGATTACATAGTTGTGTAACGAGTGGCTCACGGTAGACTTGTGTAGAGCCGGGCGAAATGTGGATGTGATATAGATGTGGTGATATTAGACTAGACTTGGTCCTGGTAACACGGTGATGTAACTTAAATGTTGTCGTTCCCCGGTCTTAAAGGCTGCATTACAGTAAAGTGAGGCAATTTTCTGAACTTATTACGGTGCGTTCAAACCCAGCGGCGTAACCGGTCAGCGCTGGGCCCCACTGCAGCCTGGTCAAGGCGCCCCAGCCCGTCACAACCAGACGTAACACAACGTCACGTCAGTCGCGAATGAAGGAAGTTCAAGTCAGCAGCGTTAAAACGACCAGCGGCGGCGAAATGCACTGCACAGCCGACGCCTTAGTGAAGTAATTACTAGGAGACCCTTGTGCTGTACAAGAAGAGTCGTAATTGGGCGGCACGGTGGCCCAGTGGTTAGCGCTGTCGCCTCACAGCAGGTCCTGGGTTCAAACCCCGGGGTTGTCCAACCTTGGGGGTCATCCCAGGTCGTCCTCTGTGTGGAGTTTGCATGTTCTCCCCGTGTCTGCGGTGGGTTTTCTCCGGGTGCTCCGGTTTCCCCCACCATCAAAGAAGACATGCCTGTTAGGGTTAGTGCTCCTGTCTGTGCCCCTGAGCAAGGCAATGGAAAGAAGAACTGGAGTTGGTCCCCAGGCGCTGCATGGCGGCTGCCCACTGCTGCTAGCTACACAGCTAGGATGGGTTAAATGCAGAGGAAGAATTGCCCCACAGGGAATAACAGAAAGTGTTAGTAGTAATAGCGAGGCCGAGATAGTGATAGGCTAGCCTACTTCACAAAACCTGGTGTCGGAGCTCCACAAAAGATGAAAACATAATCGATGAGAGCGAACTTCGAGACAGATGAAAACATAATCGGCGATGCCCCGCCTGCACATAGACAACAGTATTCATGTACGATCACAGGCCTTATACACACAAAACAAAAGTGTGTACATGTTCTACTTACATCGTAGGCGTACACTTTGGACATTTTTGGACATATCGCATACCGTTGGCGAAGACTCGGTGCTCGAGAGCTTTGATATGATGCTGGCGTGATAAAGGGGTCCCTGCGGGTCCTAAACTGTTGTGGGCCCCAATGCAGCTGCATTACCTGCATACTATCGTATGCTAGTTTCACCCCTGTTCACACCAAATGCGATGCCAAATATAGTGTCGCTCTGTTCGCACAAACGAAGACGCTATGAATAGTGTGACGGTTGTGTGGTGACATCGTGAGGAAGTTTGCTTGATCGGTAGCTCGCTAACGCCGGTACACGAGCATCTCTCCAAGCATCTGCTAGAAATGTGTATCGATCTTGCAGTTGACAAAATGAGAGCAGGTCGACATTTTCCGAAGTGAACATGTGAAACTATGGGAACTCCGATGACTCGCTCGGCCCTGAGAGGAAGCACTTTCTAGTAGCCGTGCTGTAAACTGATTGGTTCATTACAAGGGCATGAAGATCTATCTCATTTCACTCATCTTGGGGCAGAACAGCAGCTTATCGTGTTATATTGCCCCTTCCCATTCGCTTTCCGGCGATTCGCTCTGTGCCATAGTTTGTATGGGCGCACCGTTAGACACTTTTAGCTGAGGGAAATGAACAGTGAAGGCCTGTACCTGCTCTGGCATCATATCCACATTACTAAGGATCATTTCTCAACATTTCCCTGTGTGTAAATACCTTATGAAAGCACCGACGGTCATCCCCAAAATAGCCTCACAATATCGATATCAAGTCCAAAATATCATATTTGATTTGTCAATATCACCCAGTCCTACTGTGTAACTAAATACAAGAATGGTTAAAAATAAAAACAAAAATCTCTGTTTCTCTCTCTCTCGCTCTCTCTTTCGGCCATCCAGAGAAAGACCTGGACGAATACACCAACTACTACAACTCCAAGCGCCGCTCCAACAACGCCCCTCCCGCCTTCCATTCCTCCCAGCACTACCTGCCCTGGGGTGGTGACTATACGCTGGGCACCCGGGGCACTTTACCGCTCCATGGCTCCCGGCCGCACCTGCACATCCCCACCTCCACCCCCAACCCTTACCCGCTGCCCGTCATGCCGCAGACGCCGTACACCAGCTCCTCCTTCGACAGGCCCCCCCGCCGCGTGCGCTCCCAGGACCAGCTGCTTGCCTTCGGGGAAGGGAACACGCTGTCCCGCCTGTCCAAGAACCAGCAACACCAGTACTACAAAGCCATGATGAGCACCAGCAGAAGCTCCACCTCCCAGACGCTCCGCAGGTAAGAGGAAGAAAGTGAAGAGGAAGATGAGAGGAGAGGTGGCAGGGATAAGAGGAGTGGGGCAGGCAGAGAGAATATTAGATGAGAGTAGGATAGGGAGGAAAGAGAAAGAGGATGGGTTTGAGTAGTGGTTCTCACTCAGGTCCTCAGGCATCTTCAGTACTACTGGATTTCTGTTCTGCCATCTACTTAAAGGGAAACAGTCAAGGTTTTCAACATGATGTCTATATGTATGTTGTAGTGATAGAGTGGAGGAGCGGAGAGCCATGCCACAGTTACTGTGGTGCTCCATGAGTCTTTTTGAGCCCTTTGATTTTTTTTCCTCCAGGTCCCATGAGAGGCTCCTGGTCTCACCGGATCGTCTAGAAGACCGCCTGATGGGGATGGGCCTGATAGTCGGAGGAGGTGACAGAGGAGGAGGGGGGATGGTGCCCACAATGGGCCGGCTCAGCCACCACCAGAAGACCCAGTCCCAGCAGAACATCTGCGTCACGCCGTCCATGGACCGCCATCATATCATCAAGATGAACTCCCAGCCCTCGTCCGGACACGACCACGACCGCGGTGCGCCATCAGCCGCAGCCATGGCAGGGATGGGCGTGCACAGCGGCGGTGGCTGGGACCCCCGCGGCGGTATTGGGGGAAAGGTGGGTGGCGGCGGGGGTGGTATGGGAGGTCACCCCAGTACCCGCCGCATGGCCTTTGCCACCAAACGCCAGAGCACTATCGAACAGCTGCACTTCATCCCTGGAGGGGGGGGCGGGGGAGGTGGCGGGGGAGGCGGGCAGGGACTGCGGACTGCGAGTAAGAATGAGGTGACGGTGTGAGGGAGAGAGAGGAGGAAGAAAGGGGAGAAGCAGGCAAGTCTGAAGCGTCAACAAGGCGAAGCATCTTTTGGAGACGTGTCAGGAAAGAAAATTAGATGTTGAGCTGCAAGATGGATAGAAACAGAGTTCGATAGCCAGAGGGGGAGAGAGAGAGGGAGGGAGGGAGAGAGGGGTGCTCAAAGAAGGGCGAGGCTTGACTCCCATACTCTTCCCTGCAGGACTGCTCTGACCGTCTCCAGAAATGTACAGCGTGCCACCAAAACCCGTTAAATGTAAAGCGAAGAGCGGCGGATGGTGATATTCATGTTCTTGTGAGTTTAGCCAACTGATTTTATCCTTTGTGTACTGGAAAAGTAGAACATTCAGCCGTGCTGTCTGAAGGGGACATTAAACAAAAAAGTCCATTTTAAAAAGGGCAAGAAAGAAAACATGGAGCCAGTCTTACTAAGTGAAATGTCTTTTCCCCTTAAGAGTAGGATTCAGAGTCCTGACTGAATGCTGGGACTTGGTGGCAATTATTAAAGGATCCTTTTTGGGTCAAATTTGTAGAAATCACGACAGCAACGGTCTTCGAAGTCGATGTTGACGGAAATAGAGAACAGAGAGAAAGAGATGAGTTGGCTTGTCTTTTGTATAAAAAAGAAGAAGGGAATATTCTATACCAAACTAAGCGTTGGTAATTTTCGCTTTTATATCAGATTAACCAATTATCAATATTAATATTACTGTATGATTATGTATTCTTGAGACCCCCCCCCACACACACACACACGCTGGCATTTTTTAGCCAATCATTTTAACAGCGCAATCGCTGCTAAACGCTGAGTGGACATTTCAGCTGCCCGTCATCTCTTTCTCAAGCGCTGATTGGACCGTCGTGAGATAACGGCTCTGCGACTGTCGCCATGTCTCATCATTCAGAGAAAGAAAACCAGGAAGTCCGAGTGAAGAGACTAGTTATTTCGCCAGAAGAGCCCCCCCAAAAAAAACCCCAGCTGAATGTTTACTCTTTGAAATAGAAATATTAAATACGACTTTTACAAACTGATGACAAATATTGACGTAACATCTAGTTCTGAACGTGGCTTAGCTATAGTGGGCGCTTCGCTAAGAAAATGGCGGCACGGAGGGCGCCGCAAACGGTGTTCTTGACAGATCGGTGTTTCCACGCTAGGTCGTCTTTGACCCCGTTTACACTTGGTTTTAACATGCATTTGTTTGTTTGTTTGCGACCGGGTCACAAGTGGACGGCGCTAAATACAAGTGTAAACACCGCCAAAACGTTTTCCGAACCGGTCACTCAAACCACTTGCCGAGGTGGTCTGGGACGCATTTGACCACGTGTCTTTGGTAGCGGAAACGCTGATGCGTCCTGATGCCTCCCCGACAAGGGCGTAACAGGAAGCCTTCGTCTTCTTCTTCTTTGGAGTAACGAAATGTGATCAAGAGGTCAGCGGGACGCATTTGAAGCAGTGGCGCCCCCAGAAATGTTTCATAGGGGGGGCCAAATGGGGCCGCTGAAAATCTAGGGGTGGCACTCCAAAACCAAAAGCCATGACTGAATTTCGGGAATTCGGTAACACTTTAGTATGGGGAACATAGTCACCATTAATTAGGTGCTTATTAGCATGCAAATTAGCAACATATTGGCTCTTAATTGGTCATTATTAGGTACTCATGAATGCCTTATTCTGCATGGCCTTATTATACAACCAGTAAGCCATTAACTATGAGTTTTCCCTCTATAACCTCAGAAGTATTGCTTATTAGTAGTACCATCTCAATATGCTTTGCTTAGTATGGCCTTTATAAGGTGGTAGTACCACAAGAAGAGTTATTCTCCCTTACTAACACTTAATGAATATGCTCTGTTCTTACATAACAACACACAAAACTACAAGTGTTCATAGTGTTAAATTACTCTAAATTAAGTTTTTGTTACTTAGAATATGTTCCCCATACTAAAGTGACATCTTGATCATTACTAATTCACTAGTAATTAAGTTTTTTTACTTAGAATATGTTCCCCATACTAAAGTGGCAGCTTGATCATTACTAATTCACTAGTAATTAAATTTTTTTACTTAGAATATGTTCCCCATACTAAAGTGACATCTTGATCATTACTAATTCACTAGTAATTAAGTTTTTTTACTTAGAATATGTTCCCCATACTAAAGTGACATCTTGATCATTACTAATTCACTAGTAATTAAGTTTTTGTTACTTAGAATATGTTCCCCATACTAAAGTGACATCTTGATCATTACTAATTCACTAGTAATTAAGTCTTTTTACTTAAAATATGTTCCCCATACTAAAGTGTTACCGGGAATTCTATGATGCTGCTGTAGTGTACTGTATAGCCTAGTGGAAAACTGTCAATATGAGAGTTAAGAAAAATATACATTATTGATTTAAATGAACAGCACCTAATGTAAAATATCAGATAGAAGCATATTCTGCATAATCAGAAGCATATTCTGCATATGCGACTCGCGGCTGCTGGGGGGGGGGCAGGGATAGTATCAGGGTGGCCACCCCTGGCCACCCCTTGGGGGCGCCACTGATTTGAAGACGCGCGATAGACACCGGTGGAAACGGCGACCGTCCAAAACGCATTGTAAAGCCAGGTGTAAACGGGGACGTGTGACGCCTTTGCGCCGCTTGACGCCGACTCACACGTGGTGTTTGGTGTAGAGCGTGAAGCAAGACGAGCCGGCGGCCGCTTCTGAGCTTCTCGTCGACAGGTGTGTCGGGAAGCGGCAACGAAGGACGCGCACCGCCATGTTCCTCCTGAGTCCTGACGGGACCAGCAGGGGGTAACTGCGAAGCTAAGCTGGTCTCAACCTTGTGGGGGACCGGGGACAGACGGGACGGGGACACCTCACATTAAGGGCTATACTCAAAACGTCTTCGTGTGTCTGCGGTCTGTACAGTGTCAACTTTTAATGTTTGGTTTTTTTCCCGCCTTTTTTTGTGTCGATTTAAGGAGGTGCAGTTGTGCGTCGCGGCACCCTCTGAGCCGTTTAAAGAAACTTGCTTTTATTATTGTAAACTGCTAATAAGACACGTTAGCCCCCTAGCTAACGGGTCTAACCCTTTAGCCGAGCGGTTAGCGATGTCGCCTTGTGGTGCAGTACACCCCGTATCGAATCCCGCACCGGGCAAGAAAATAACCGCTTACATTGGCGGGATCCGGAAGTGTGCAGATCCTCAGAAGTCTCTTCGGAGCGCGGGAATAACAAACCGCGAGGGCGCGCTGCCGGGAGAGAGTGACGACTGTAAACTACTAATAATACACGTTAGCCCCCTAAGCTAACGGGTCTGACCCTTTAGCCGAGCGGTTAGTGACGTCACCTTGTGGCGCGGTACACTCGTATCGAATCCCGCACCGGGCAAGAAAATAACCGGTTACATTCTCATTGTTATGATTATGATTATCATTATTTGTAGTGATAAGTTAGGGAGGGAAAATATAATCACGCAAGGCAAAGCTGATCTGCGCTCTTTCGTGAGGTTTGAAGAAATCGTGTTCCATTAAAAAAAAAGAAAAACGAAAAAAAACGAATCCAGCCATGATCCCTGTTTTGCTTCCAGGCATCGCTGCGGGGGGGTGGGGTGGGGGGGGAGTTTTTTTTACATTTTTTTGTTTTATTATTTTTTTTGTCCGTTTTTGTCGGTGTCTGGCTGTGGAATGGACCTCGCGCCGGTCAATGACTTTATTGATTTTGGTTTGATTTCCCCCTTTTTTTGCGGGTTCGGGGAAATAATGGGGCCTTTGTTGGAGAGCCTCGGCTTGCAGCCTGAACCGCATTTGGACCGAAGACGACAACGTGCTCGGTGAGTCACGGAAGCTTCCTGCCAGACGCCCGTGGTCCTCCACTCTGACACCCGTCCTCACGTGTTCACAGGCTTATTGGTTATGATACTTTGTGTAGAAATTCTTCTGAAACATATTATCGCTACGGTCATCATTAGTGTTCCTTATTTACTTACTTACTTACTTGCTTTGTTTACTTTGATCAGTTTCGAGTCTGTGAATCTCGATGTGTACTCCTGAATTTTGAATATTCAACTTTTTAGTGTCATTTTAAAACGAGAGAACCTTTGCACTCTTGGGGACGAGAAAAAAAGAAAAAAGCCGATGCAATCAAAGAGAAAAGACGAACCGCATGACGACGTCAAAGAGCCAGTGTCGATGACGTCACGGCGCCGACTTATGACGTCGCCGCGTGTCTGTGTATGCGTCTGTTTTTTTATTCGTGTGCCCGTGCGTTAACTTTCGATGTCTTCTTGGGAATGCTGAACCTTACGTCTTGACTGAACTTGGGGGGAGGGGGGGGCTGCGGGGAGGGGCCGGCGTGGCGTCTGCAGAGAGCGCACGTCAGGACAGTGTGTCGACCTGAGTCATGATCTTTACATCCTCCCATCCATATGTTGTGACTTTATGAGGGCCTGTAAGTACTAAGGAAGATTAAACAAAAGGGACATTGATCAATCACAGCTATTCTTGCCAGGCTACGTTCACCAAAGCAAGAACTTGTCTCACACGGGACGTTTCGATTATCGACGGCAGTATAGTTACATCGTTTTTCAGTATGACTATTCTCAAACAAATGGGGGGGGGAGGGGAGGGGGGCTGGATTCAAGTGCATTCAGTGGGGATGCCGTTAAGGTTTTGTGATTGGGGTGACTTAGCTGACAGGAATATGTCGGTGTCGTCTGCAAAAAGGTGTTGCGAGGGAAGAACGAAGGCCTACTTTCGCCCGTGTGCTTCTGAATTTATATCGCCTTTCATGAGAACCCAAAGGCCTTCGTATCGACAAACAAACAGGCAAAAACCTCGTAGGTCACATAAATGAGCTTGTCAAAGGTCAGCGCTAATTAGTAACATTAGGCAACAGGAGGGGGGGGGTGACAGCTTGGTGGGCCTCTCCTTCGGCAACGTGGCTGTGGTTGTGGTCGGGGGCAGTGTAAAGTGGCTTGCTTTGGGACGACGAGGCTGGAGAGGCAAAGGGGTTGTAGAGCCAAGACGTTACGACGCTCGTCAGCTGGAAGTAAACAGGACGCAAAGAGGCGAGACAATGTACACCACGACACACGACGAGTCGGTTGTGTTTTCATGTCTGTTTTTCTCCCCCCCCCCCCTCCCCCTCCATACCATTGAAGGTCTTTGGATGTTGTGCTTCACCTTTATTTGATGACAACTTTTGTGAATTTGTATATCTTGTGTGTCTGTGTGTGTGTGTGTATGTGCATGTTTAAGTAGGTAAGAGATGAGGAGGAGGCTCGACGCCTCAGATGGTCATTGGATCGGCGTGTGTGTGTGTGTGTGTGTGTGTGTGTGCGTGTGCGTGCGTGTGTGCTTCACTTGTATCTTTATCGTGGCGGAGTGGAGAAGCATGGACACATTGTTATTCTCAAAGCTACTTGGCATACCTCAGACAAACTGTACGATAGGTTTATTTAATACGTCCCCTTATACTGTATGTCTATTCCAAGAATATCCAGCAGAGGTCTCACAGATGTGCAGCCGTTTGGTTATTGGTGATCAGTCCTCACATTTGTTGGAACCATGCTGTTTGGCTGATAACAATAAAAACGACCCCACAAAATCCAGCCCTGTGTGTGGTGTGGTTAGTGTGGCCATGCAGCAGGAAGAAAGGAAGGGACGGGGAGATTCTATCAGGATCACTCGAGTCCGAACCCCCCGGAAACGTGAAGAGGTTATTTCCCCGAAGCCTTTGGAGCTGCAGAAACTCTTGCCCGTCTCTCTCCGCATCTGGACTCGTTGTCCCTCGTTTTCTTGGCCGAGATCTTCACAGTCCAAACAGCCCAGCTGGAAAAGAAGAAGAAAAACCCGTATCCAGATATTCACCAGAAAACCAGAGATGGCGAAGGAGTTTAACTTTACGGTGTTCTCATACTAAAGCGGTCAAAGGCTTTTTTCCTTTCGGAGGTTATTACTTTTAAATTCTCTTCGTTGATTCAATCATCTGTTGTTGTTATTTTGTTATATTTATGAAACTACTTTATGTTTTAACACAGGCAAAACGTGTCCTCTTGTAAATGAAGCATGTTGTTTGTGTGTTGACAAGGCCCCTGAGCCCCCCCATCAACATGCTGTTTTCATAATAACACCATCTACTACTACTACTACTACTACTACTACCACTACTACTACCACTACTACTACTACTACTACTACTACTACTACCACTACTACTACTACTACTACTACTACCACTACTACTACTACTACTACTACTACTACCACTACTACTACTACTACTACCACTACTACTACTACTACTACTACTACCACTACTACTACTACTACTACTACTACTACTACTACTACTACTACTACTACTACTACTACTACCACTACTACTACTACTACTACCACTACTACTACTACTACTACTACTACTACTACTACTACCAATACTACTACTACTACTACTACTACTACTACTAGTGTCAGCTGCTCCCGTTAGGGGGCGCCACAGCGGATCATCCGTTTCCATCTCTTCCTGTCCTCTGCGTCTTCCTCTGTCACACCAGCCACCTGCATGTCCTCCCTCACCACATCCATAAACCTCCTCTTTGGCCTTCCTCTTCTCCTCTTCCCTGGCAGCTCCATATTCAGCATCCTTCTCCCAGTATACCCAGCATCTCTCCTCCACACATGTCCAGACCATCTCCATCTTGTCTCTCTTGCTTTGTCTCCAAACAGTCCAACCTGAGCTGTCCCTCTAATGTACTCCTTCCTAATCCTGTCCTTCTTCATCACTCCCAATGAAAATCTTGTCGTCTTCATCTCTACCACCTCCAGCTCCACCTCCTGTCTTTTCATCAGTGCCACTGTCTCCATCCATACAACATAGCTGGTCTCACCACCATCTTGTAAACCTTCCCTTTAACTCTTGCTGGTACCCTTCTGTCACAAATCACTCCTGACACTCTTCTCCACCCACTCCACCCTGCCTGCACGCTCTTCTTCACCTCTCTTCTGCACTCCCCGTTACTTTGGACAGTTGACCTCAAGTTTTTAAACTCATATACCTTCATCACCTCTACTCCTTGCATCCTCACCATTCCACTGTCCTCCCTCTCATTCACACATAGGTATTCCGTCTTGCTCCTACTGACTTTCATTCCTCTTCTCTCCAGTGCATACCTCCACCTCTCCAGGCTCTCCTCCACCTGCACCCTACTCTCACTACAGATCACAATGTCATCTGTGAACATCATCGTCCATGGAGACTCCTGCCTGATCTCTTCCATCAACCTGTCCACCACCACTGCAAACAAGAAAGGGCTCAGAGCCGATCCTTGATGTAATCCCACCTCCACCTTGAACCCATCTGTCATTCCTACCACACACCTCACCACTGTCACACTTCCCTCATACATATCCTGCACCACTCCTACATACTTCTCTGCAACTCCCGACTTCCTCATACAATACCACACCTCCTCTCTCGGCACCCTGTCGTATGCTTTCTCTAAATCCACAAAGACACAATGCACCTCCTTCTGGCCTCCTCTATACTTCTCCATCAACATTCTCAAAGCAAACATCACATCTGTGGTGCTCTTTCCTGGCATGAACCATACTGCTGCTGCTGATCATCACCTCTCCTCTTAACCTAGCTTCTATTACTCTTTCCCAAATCTTCATGCTGTGGCTGATCAGCTTTATACCTCTGTAGTTGCTACAGTTCTGCACATCGCCCTTGTTCTTGAAAATCGGTACCAGTATGCTTCTTCTCCACTCCTCAGGCATCCTCTCACTTTCCAGGATTGTGTTAAACAATCTAGTTAAAAACCCCACTGCCATCTCTCCTAAACATCTCCATGCCTCCACAGGTATGTCATCAGGACCAACTGCCTTTCCACTCTTCATCCTCTTCATAGCTGCCCTCACTTCCTCCTTGCTAATCCGCTGAACTTCCTGATTCACTATCCCCACCTCATCCATCCTTCTCTCTCATTTTCTTCATTCATCAGCCCCTCAAAGTATTCCTTCCACCTTCTCAGCACACTCTCCTCGCTTGTCAGCACATTTCCATCTCTATCCTTCATCGCCCTAACTTGCTGCACATCCTTTGCAGCTTGGTCCCTCTGTCTAGCCAATTGGTACAAGTCCTTTTCTCCTTCCTTAGTGTCTAACCTGTCATACAACTCACCATATGCCTTTTCCTTTGCCTTTGCCACCTCTCTCTTTGCTTTATGCTGCATCTCCTTGTACTCCTGTCTACTTTCTTCATCTCTCTGACTATCCCACTTCTTCTTTGCCAACCTCTTCCTCTGTATAATTTGCTGTACTTCCTCATTCCACCACCAAGTCTCCTTGTCTTCCTTCCTCTGTCCTGATGACACACCAAGTACCTTCCTAGCTGTCTCCCTCACTATTTCTGCAGTGGTTGTCCAGCCATCTGGCAACTCTTCACTACCACCCAGTGCCTGTCTTAACTCCTCCCTGAGCTCCACACAACAGTCTTCCTTCTTCAACTTCCACCATTTGATCTTCGGCTGTGTCTTCACTCGCTTCCTCTTCTTGGTCTCCAAAGTCATCCTACAGACCACCATCCGATGCTGCCTAGCTACGCTCTCCCCTGTCACCACCTCGCAGTCTCCAATCCCTTTTAGATGGTGCCTTCTACATAAGATATAGTCCACCTGTGTGCACTTTCCTCCACTCTTGTACGTCACCCTGTGTTCCTCCCTCTTCTTGAAATATGTATTCACCACAGCCATTTCCATCCTTTTCGCAAAATCCACCACCATCTGTCCTTCCACATTCCTCTCCTTGACACCATCCCTACCCATCACCAACATGTCCATTGAAGTCGGCTCCAATCACCACTCTCTCCTCCTTGGGTACCCTCTCCACCACGTCATCCAACTCACTCCAGAATTCTTCTTTCTCGTCCATCTCACACCCAGCTCGCGGGGCATACGTGCTGATAACATTCATCATCACACCTTCGATTCCCAGCTTCATCCTCATCACTCTGTCTGACACTCTCTTCACCTCCAGCACACTCTTGACATACTCTTCCTTCAGAATTACCCCTACCCCATTTCTCCTCCCATCTGCACCATGGCAGAAGAGTCTGAACCCACCTCCGATACTCCTGGCCTTACTCCCCTTCCACCTGGTTCCTTACACAGACAAGTATACCTACCTTTCTCCTCTCCATCATATCAGCCAGTTCTCTAGTGCCAGCATTCAAAGTTCTGACTCTCACCTCCACACT